>WEKY01001314.1:0-45574 GCA_013390045.1 Picathartes gymnocephalus
TGCAGAATGCCTTAGTATTTTGATTGCATCTACAACATAAAATTTAATATATGAGGAGCATTCAGGTCTAGCAAACAAGAAGGACAATCATTTTGCTCAGGGACTGCAGCATAGGGAAACAACTCTTCCTTTGAGACATGCTCACTGTGGCAGAGTCATACCAGCTCTAGAGCCTGTCCTGTCAGCCCTGTCAAGCCTTTGTTCTAATCTGTCTACATATTCTCTGTGCATCTATCTGTGGGCCTGGAATTTAGGATTTTGAAATCCAAAGGTGGCACACAATCTACAAATTAGTGTCACAGTGTTTGCTAACCTCCACTGGAGAATAACTTTCTTATTTACTTATGGGTAAAATGAACAAAAATCTCAGAGGTATTTCTACCAAAAGACAACTAAAAATTAAAGAAACCCTGTGAAGACTTCAAGCTTCTCTGGAAGGCAGGCTATAACTCTCTTCCAGAACATAACTGTAAAAAATTAAACTGAAGCCCCAGTAAGATAGAAGAGTCATTTAAAGAGTTCATAGTTATTTACCCTTATTTACTCTTCAATGATCAATTAATGAAATCGTCATAATTTTTATACAGGGATGTATAATCCTCTCCTTGGACTGTTCTGTTTTGGTTAATAATATGAACCTACCAGCAAAGTAGAAACTCAGAGAAAGTGGGATGCACACAACTAAGTTTAAAAGAAAGTTTATGTTTTCAAATGAAGTATAAATCCTAGTATTTAATGCACAAGTTCTTCTAATACTTTCAAAGCTTTCCCTTTTTCAAAAATTTATAAAACAGATAATCATCACTCAGAACCATGCTAAAGAGCTAACCATCTTAAATTAAGATTTCAAATTCAGAAATGAAGTTAGGTATTAATACTTTTCTCTGCAAAAAACATAACTCCATCCACAGCTTCCAGGTACAAGGAGTCAGGTACGGCTATCAAGACATTTTAGAAAAAGAGACCACCTGCATTGCTTTTGTGAATTCTAAGGAATTACTACACAATGTAGGATGAAAATATTTATTTTTTGTATTGCAGCAAGAAACCATAACCAGGGCTCTACAAAGAACCACAGACTGAGTATAATTTATGCCTGCAGTCTAAATAAAGACATAATAAAGTGGAAGAGAAAATAAAATTGAAGAGAGAAATTATGCATCCAAGGTCAGAAAAAGGGGACCCAAGTAGGTGCAAAACATGCTTGAGGAAAGAAAATAATTATCACCGTGCAGAGACATCTGTGTTTTCTAGTCTGTGAAGTCTGAAAAAATGATGGCTTCAGCAGAGCTCACCAGAAATAGCTTAGTACTGCTAACATATAACAGACTCTAATTACTGCAGCTGGATATAAAAAAGTACTATGAAAGTCTGACTAATTCAATTATTTGTGTGATAAAAGCAAAAAAAAAGGAAAACTATTAAGTTTTAAGTTAGATGAGGAAAAGACAGTGGCTTCCAGTTTGTATGTAATATGCATAACATTCCTTTCAAGATGATGAAAGAGTCCACAGAGTGGGAATTTAAAAGGTTACTTCCAAGTCAAGTAAGGAGACACTTGTCACTAAGACCTAGAGTTATGAAAGTACATCTGAATGCTCTAAATATACCAAAGACTGCAATAAAATAAGGTTCTTCAAGGATATCTCTCATGCTTGTGTGTGGCTGCCGAATCTTTTAAGGAAGGATTTGGTTTTAAGGTTTCATAAATTAAATGTTTCACAGAACTTGGGTTTTTCGGTAGATCAGTTTCCTGATATAAGGTAGTTGAAAGAAAAATTTCCAAACACCTATGTGGATAAAGTAGCTCTGTTTTGTATTCGGTGCTGTGAGGACCTACTTGGCCATTGCAATAATTAACCAATCGCCCACATATTCCTGCATATAAATCATGACTTTGAATAGAATCATAGAATGGTTTGTGTTGGAAGGAACCTTAAAGATATCAAATTCCAACTCCCCTGCCATGTACAGGGTCACCTCCCTCTAGACCAGGTTGCTCAGAGCCCCATCCAACCTGGCGTTGAGCACTTCCAGGAATGGAGATTCAGAACTTCTCTGGGCAACCTGTTCCAGTGCCTCGCCACCCTCAAAGTTAAGAATTTCTTCCTAATATCCAATCTGAGTCTACCATCTTTCAGTTTGATGCCATTCCCCCTTGTCCAGACAATTGCTCACCTCTGAGAAACTCCCAAACAGTAAGGCAGAAAAATGTTTAGGAGGCTGTATGCAATATGGCAAGCCTCTTGCTGAAGCAGAAAATAAAAATCAATAGTGAACAGACCATAGACCTTGTTTCCCCAGGACTGTGCATGTTGACATGTGGCAACAAAAGGGCAGCTGAAGTAGCTGCTTTACAAAATTGTGTCCCTCTGCTGTATACTGCCTCATTATTGTAGTCAGAACAAAACACGAGTGCCAGGAAATATATTACGTTTTAATCAGAATGGAAAATTGACATTTAGGGTAGATTCTGAGGATAGCAAAACAGATTGTTTAATCAGATTACAGCTTTATTTCTGTTCGTATGAAATTGTTCTGTAAGAACAAAGACTGTCAAGAGGGTAGGTTCCTAGGCAAAATGTGAATATTAGCATGTTAGAGAAAAAGGATTAGATATTTAATGTCTAAGCATGAGATTAAAATGACAATCCTGTCTTTTCAATAGCTTTATGTAACATCACAATGATTTTGAGAACTACAAAACTTTGTAGCAGTTAGCATATTCAAGTTTACAAAGGAATTGCTAACGTCATCTTTTCCTCTTCGACTGTCTAAATAAATAAATGCATTACTTTTGTGATATCCAAAATAGCACTTCTTCAATTTGAAAGACTCACAAAGCAGTTTGGAAAAGTGAAAAAAAAAAAAAATCTCCGATTGAAACTACATAGGGATTCCTCACCTCGCAAAACAATTACCTAAATTGCAATGCAAATAATTTGCTGAGCTTCGTGCCATCAAGCTTATGAAATATGCAGATTGTCATTCTTCTCCTCAACGGACAGTAGTGGGTACACACTGACACACACAGCAACCTTGCTGCCAAAAGAGCTCCTATTCCATGTGCAAAGTGCGGGTGGGTGGAGCAGTCCCATTCCTCCTACCACTGCCATGATTACCAAGTCTCCCTCACAGCTTTCAAGTACGGACACCGGCCTGATTTCATCTGGACAGATTTCAGAGCAGATGGAGCTGCAGAAGCAACAATACTCTGACAGTAAGGTTATACAGCAAGAGAGCACGAGAGTTAGTGTAAGTGGGGAGAGGAAGAAGCATCACACTAATTCTGCTGCGTATTCACGTCACATTTCAAAGAATTCTGAACAAAACTCAGAAGTAGTAAGAATATAGGGAACTTTTACTTCATACAGGATGATAATTTAGTTTGCAAAAAAATTTCTTGTTTAAATTATCCAAATTTAGCAAACTAATGCAAGTGTATACAACTGGAACTAAAAAATCAACCCAGACTACAATTATTACAGTACACCATCACAAGCTAGACTAGAAGTGTAAAAATATGTTTGCATAAACATATCAAAGTAGTATCATGCATATATAGACCATAGAAAAGATGGAATTCCAAAAGCTACTTCCCAGTTTTCTTTTTAAATCTATACTGTTAATCTACACGTTACTGAAACCATGTAACACTGAAGTATCTTTATAAGGTAACTGGAAATACTATTTAGCAAAGCTAGTCAACAGGAAAACATAACCTACATAAGAAAAAACACATGAACAGCCAAGCAAAAGACAAGCGCTGCCCAAGATTGTGGTACCAAGTCTTCTGCTTGCATGAAATTCTTCCCCTAAAGCATGGTGAACTGATACGGAGCAAGTATGGCAATAATAAAGTGCCAGGCACGCCATCTGTGTAAAGATATGCACATTCCAGCAGCAGGCACTGACAAACTCTTAACAGGTGACTAATGCTTAACTCCTACAACTGCAGTCTTTGAGGAACTGGAAGCCAGACTTGAAAAATGCAGAAGTAGTCTCTACTGACATATTTACCTCAATTTATTAGAAATGACATTGGATGAAAAATTGGGAACTAAACCAGTATGAAACAGTGTGAAAGTTCAGTTCTCATTTCAACAAGAGAGAACTGGGAAAATTCTGTTCTGTTTTATGCAGGTTAGGAAAAGAGAAAAAGTATTCACTGAGGTCATTTTACACCAACACAAAACACAGTAAAATTTGCTAAAGTGATCTCCACNNNTTGCTAAAGTGATCTCCACTTAGAATTTTCCTCTGCTCTGATCTTCAAATCAGTTTATTTAGTTCCAGGATATTCTTCTGGACCCATAACATCAACAGTGATTAAAATAACAAGCAGAAAAAAAGCAATCCTAAATAGGCTGATTCTTTTTTAAACTTTGTAGAGCATTCACAGTGAAAAATATGTGTAGAAATCAGAAAGCTACAACACCGACTTAGAAATTAATATTTCTAAGGGTATTATCTATTTTCTTTTGGGGTGATAAGGAACTTCCATTAAATCAATTCTCAAAGTGTCTGTTTTTAAACAACAAAGAAACAAATGTTGTGCTACTCCTCCACGGGTCTCTAGAGATACTTACAGCTCCAGAATAAGAATGACGTCTGTTTTGTTCTCATAGACATCATGAAGGGTAATCACATTAGGATGTCGAATCTCTTTTAGTATGCCAACTTCTCGCTCGATATCTTCCCGGCTTACTCCCCGACGGCTCGACTTTGTTCTCCTTTTCTTGATGAATTTTGCTGCAAACTGCTGACCAGTACTTTTCTCGCGACATTGTTTCACGACGGCAAACTGGCCACTAGGAAAAAAAAAAAAAAAAAAGAGATGATGAGTGTTCAGTTCAAGTAAATTTAGAGTTAGGAGTAGCCTGTTTACTGTGGTGGGAGAAATCAGCTTTTAACTCTGCTTGACCTAAGCATATTACTGCTTTTCATGCCATCTAGAATAATACCTGAAAAAAACAGGCAGGAAAGAAGAGGCAGGAAAGCTAATTTGAGATAAGGCTTTTGCATCACACAAACGTACACATTTCAGCACATCAGTAAGTAAAAGGTAACACCCTATCAGTGAGGACCGTCAGACTTCTGACAAATATGTGCGCTAGGGATTACTGGGCAAAAGTAATGGTTTCTGGATTTCTCCTCCCATATGCTTGTTCTGCAGGTGGGACAATTCGTAGTTTCTTACAATCTACATGATTTGTCAATATTCACTTTATTCTACCCTCAAGTTTGTTTTTCAGTAAGTTTTTAAAACAAAACTGGGTTTCAGGACTTGGATTTTTTACTGCTTTGGATTTTTAAAGCACTGACTAAATACAGTAGTGTCAAGAATTACAGTTAGTGGATCATCTTGTTAAGTATAAGTTTGAAGATGAGAAAAGTACCGAGGCACTGATAAACAAAATCTCTGTACTGCAAACCAGAAGAAACTCCAGGAAGCTGCTGACTTCAGCACACTATCACAGGTGTACAAGCCTGCTGTTGCTAGATGTACACATTGCTCTAGATCAGAAATCTCCAAGAGTCTAATGTTGACTTAAAGCAAGAACAGGATTTCTAAAAGTGTTTTTTCTTTCAAGTTTCCCCAATCTCTTGTTGACGATTCTCTAGAATTTCTGTTCATGCCTTTTTCACCATATGAAGGAATCAAAGAATTACAGAATGATACTAATGAGAACATTTTTGAAATTAGCCTACCCTGTTTACTAAAGAAGAACTGTTCTCTAAAGCAGATTTAGAACAGGAACTAAATCAGAGCTGGCCCTAATAGGTTGAACAGCCTTATATAGCATTCAGAGCTACACATTTCATGCCACCATTACTATGCTGATCCCACATAGTACCCTGAGTGACAAACTGTCTTGAACTGGGACATGCAGTTGGGCAAGGCTAAATGACTGTCACTCATAGGAGGGCAGGACAAAGACAGGACCTCTCATGTGAACTCCTAGAAAGACACTCCAGAGTGGCCACCACCACCTGGGAAATCCTTGAATGCAGCCATGGGTAGTGAGAGAAGTAAACTTTGAGAGAAGTCTAAAGTCAACAGTCTTAAGTTGAGGTTTAGACTTATTTCAGTATTATGATCACCATTTAAGTTTAATTCTTCATTATTTAATGAACTCAATTCATGAACTTGTGAGAAGATGTTATGTTGCATGAAAAATAAATTTGTCTTAAATTCCACCCACCCCCAATTCCATACAAAGTTTTCAAGGATCAGATTTACCATACGGGCTCCCTCACACTACTATGAGAAACTGCAGTGGACAGAGCAGTGCTTCAGACTACACCATATCCTCCTCTCCATCACACGCAGGCTTGCAGACCTGCTTCACTTGCTGGGACTTGGCCTGCTAGTGTTATCAGAGATGCTCTTTGACACATAAGACATTCATTTGTGACTGAAACAGAAAACACAGATGTCTGGAATACCTGTGTCATCCTAAACTGGCAGCAGAGAGGTGCTCTCTGGACAAGGTGTCTCTTAGGACGAGGGGTCCTAACATTCATCAGTTTTCTCTGCCTGGTTCAGTCCAATTTTCACAAAAACTGAGTTTGATCTGCAAGGTCTGAGCAATTTTGCACTGCTAGAGTAGAGGTATTTGCACTGCTGAATTGAAAACACAGCCTTTCTGGCTCTTGCTTCCAGGGAGAAAAGCAGGTGATTATCTCACGCTCTCCCCCACACCATGCACATCTCTACAGATACAAAGCTTTATTTAAAAAGCAGTCAGTTTTGTAGAAAATTCACAGTTTCAGAGAAACAATAAAGTGGAGAAGTAGACAGATGCAGACACCATCACAACTCCAAACAGCTATTCAGGAAGTCAAAAGCTGCTGTTTGTCTTTTGACCACCTGGCTGGCTTTCAGGCTAGAAGTCTAAAATGGTGGATAGAGGAAGAATATTTCTGCTTATGATTCATCCATAGGCTTGAATGCTGCACGGCTAACCACTTTCGTATCAATGCTCAATCTCTAAGTTTAGCAAAAGCTACTGCTTCATTACAGAAAATCCACAAAATAAACAAACAAAAAGAAACAACCCTCCCCTCCAGTCCCTACGCAATCCCTACAACGCAAATTAAACAGACTCAGAAACAACAAATTCCTAAATAGAATATTAAAACCAAAATTACATCTAACAGCAGCTCTGGAGTAAAAAACGAACTACACAGACATACAATATATTCTGATATCTGAGAAGAATTGGTTATAAAAGTTGGTGGGGATTGAGAGTTAACTGTGTTTTATTGACATGATGATTTTTACACAGTATTATTCATATTTGAATTACATCATTCACCAAAGCCACTTCATGCTTCCAATGCCTTTAAAGCTAAGACTGTTTAATCTTATTTTGGCAATGGGTCAACTATGACATTACAGCACGAGGCTGACCTCCTGGAACAAAGGGGTCTACGTAAGACACGGAGATGATCTCTCTTCCAAGATATGCCATTCATTTTTTCAGTCTTTCACTATTTTCTCTGTCCACCAAAACCTGGATGCCCAGATCTACCACTACTCAATAAAAGCGTTATCAGAAGTCCACTACACTGTTTAAAACCACATGACTTTAAAGATTAGTCTCATCCACAGGTTACAGGAGGTGAGGTCTCAAAAATCTTTGACATTGCTTACGATTCTAAGAGTGTTATCAACTAACAAATTTCTTGAGTAAGTGCCAGTTATACACCAAATAACCTTACTGGTGCTGTTGTGCTATTTATTCAGCACACAACTGCACAATTAGCTGTTTGTTATTAAACGCTGTACACACACATCACACTTAAGCTGCAATCAAAGGGGCTGTCTCATGCCTGATATCCCTAAGCCACATCATTTTACAACTCTCTCTAAACTCTTGTTTCAAAAGCAGGGGAGATGTGTAAATCAAAAGGTATTTACTGGGCTCCCTCTTGTAGAACTGCAGTGACAAGCTGATAAAAATCAGCTTTGCATGGGCTAACACTCATAGAATATCCAGTAATATCTTCCCACAGATCCTACACTTTCAGATTCAGCATTCATTAATACAGCATCTTCAAAGCCAGAAAAATCCTTTAGTTTTTTAAGTTCCTTTGCTTTTGCAGATTTGATTTAAAGTGCATGGAGTCAAAAAATGACTGTCATTTTAGAAGAAAATTGCACTAAGCACCCTGCACCCTCTCCCCAAAGTAAATCATGAATTGACACTTAATAAAGTATCTGACATAGTTTTTTTTTTCACATGGCAGAATCAGGTTAAACAGCAAGGCAGGATGACAGCTTGATATAAGAACAAATACTTCTGCTAATAATAGTAATTTGTTTTGTGATCATGTAATTCTTAACTCAACCAGCACTTAATTACTACCCTAAAACTACTCTTTGTGGGACACTTGGCATACCTCCACATCCAGTGATTTTTCAGACTCACTTCAGAACAAGTACTTACCCATTACCTAATCATGACATTTCTGCACCCTTTTTACATCATGAGACACGCTGCCCTTTACAATAAATATATGTATAAGCAAAAGTTGTGCAGATAGGGAATGGAAGCACCAATAAACCCCTATATGTCAACCTTTATTGGTCCTTGCTTAGTAGGATCACAAAGCAACTACTCATTAGCATGAATTAAGGAAAGCTTTAAATGCAGAGACAGTTGGTTTAGAATCAGAGGGAAAACACAAAAAGTCCTTTCACTTTTTTCACAAGGATGATGACAGTGATTAGGAGTGGCAGACACCCTGTATTGCTTCCCACTCCCAGCAGTCTGTACCAGCTCTTCCCAGCTAGTACGTTCTAGGAGGAATATCTCTTGCCCCAAGAACCCATTGAAAGAGTTCTAAGCTGGACACAGAGTTGGTCAAGTAACCCCCAGGGATAAATTTTCTAGTAGTTATTACCACAACAGGTCAAGAATGGAGCAATTTTCCATGCCATCTTCTGAAGATCGCATTCCAAAGTTTAATGGGAGCTGGAAATAGGAGTAAGGAAAAGTCATTAAGTTGCCATCAGAGTAATAGGATGCCTTGGTATGTTTCTGACATGTAGGCATTTTTCTCCTGTTAAAAAATTTGATATTCAGTACACAACTCTGCAAACACAATGTACTGAGATTCAACTACTTTTACTATTTGTTTGACTACTTCCGTTTGCAAAATTACACTAATCCAACAGAAAGGGATTTACATAATACTGTGAGATTAGCCTGTGAAAGAAACTGCAACTCAACCATGAGGCCACTTGTTTTCTCCAACAGAACACCACTAGCATGCTGTACACACTTCTGTCCTTCCTCAGAGATCTCCTGTGCGGAAGGCCAATGGACCCAGGGATGTGCAGCCCCAGCAGCAGCCCAGCATCAGGCAGCTCTGTCAGTAACCACTGCTATCCATTACTGCTGTCTGTCACCAAAGGCATCGGACCTCCTCCTGCTCTTTTGTGAGGTGTTAGCTCTCACAAAAGTCCCTGGTGAGGCAGCAGTATCCAAGTCTTCTCCAAAGAAAAGGAACACTTGTCCACAGACCTGACCACTTGGTAGTATGAAGGAACAGCATCTATATAGGTGGTAGGAGAAGGAGGTGGAAGAACCTGAAGCCTATTAATCACCATAAACTTCAGGCTGCACATAAACAGTTGTTATAGGAAAGGGCATGGTGGCCATAGCATAACAGAAGTAGTAATTTTGGGAGTCACATGAAAAAAGCAGTGCTAAAGAAAAGAGAAAAGAGAAGTCAAACATGATACAGTATTTAAGCTAAAGAGAAAATACTCCTCAAATGATAGATCAGTGACTAAGCAGAAGAATAAACCAGCTGGAATCTGATGGTGGACTACAGAGATCACTGTTAAGAACTGGCTTTTTCAAGTGCTACTAGTACAGAAAAGCAAACATAAGGGCTTAACTACATCTGACTGTGAAACAATAAAACGTTGAGTGCTGCAAGGCAGGAGAGGAACATGAGTTAGGCAATTGTGCACTACATTTCCAACAGGTGCAGAGTTACAATGAAGCTGCAATTTATAGCCATCAAAATAATGCATGCTGATATACTTTCCTTAGAAATATTTTGGAAAAGCAGCAAAGACAAAAAGAACGATAGGAAGGAAGGGGAAGCAAAGGGGAAGATCAGACAGATTTATAAAAAACCCAAGTGTACTGGCACCTGGTATTTCTGAGTTCTGATAATTTCCCAATTTCCAAAGTCCTTCTCATGCACAGAAGACTTTGTACACTTATAAACTCCATATCTTTTAAATTCTTTATTTCTGACTAAGAAAAAATTTTGATGTGTAATTACTATGTTCCAAAAGTACCGTAATTCTACCACAGTGACTCAATGTATGTGATGCTGTTTCATCATCCTTCACTATGAATACATAAAATATTTAACTTCAAGTTATTTTACCAAAATATGTGAAGTATAAAAAATAATTATTCCCTTATGTAATATTTTAAACAAAAAAACTCCAACTTTCAAAATTCAATCTATTATTACTGTATAATTTATATAGATACTTTTGTCTCTATAGATCACCTGAAACTTCTGTTGTACTACTTATGCAAATACAGTTGTAACAGCGCAACTGTACATAATTAAATTCATAAAAGCACTTTGTTAATACATGTAACAGATGACAACAGGAAGCAGTCAGAATTTGAGATTTCAAGCAGCATAGGAAGCAGGTGGGCTAAGTTAAATTTTTAGCACATTTACAGATTATACTACCTACCATAACTTTGTGTAACTAAAGTCAGGTTTCATGATGGACCAGAAAATAATTATATTGTTCTGACTTAACCCCAGATGGCAATCAAGTTCTCTTCCCAGCCCCTCCATGGTGTGAGGGGGAGGAGAATCGGGAGAAAAATTTTAAAACTCAAAGGTTAAGATAGGAATTAATAGCTGCAATGATGTAAAAAAACCAAAAACCAAACAAAAAAACCCCCCAAAAAAAACCCCAAAAAACCAATGACAGTAACAATAGCAAGGAGAGGGTGAGAGAGCCAGAGAGAAAGAGGAGGAGACAGAGGGAGGAATAAAACCCAAGAGAGAGAAGCAATGCACAATACAATTGCTGAGCACACACAGATGCCCAAATCTGTCCCCCAGCAGTGACTGCCCCTCTCTAATGATAAACTCCCCCTGGATTACATACTGGGTATGATTTTCATGGTACCAAATATTCCTTTGGCCAGTTTGGGCCAGCTGTCCTGCTGAGCAGACCCTCCCAGGTTCTTGTGCACCTGCTGGCTGGCAGAGGAAGCTGAAAAGTCTTTGCCTTAGGGTAGGCACTACTGAGAAGCAATGGAAACCTCCAGTGTGTTACCAACATTATTCTCATGCTAAATCCAAACCACAGCGCTATACAAACTACTAAGAAAACTATTACTGCTGAAACCAGACACAAAGAAGTAGGGAATTTGTCCAATCTATTATTTTCTCTAGCATTTTAAAGCTTATGCCTTATATTTCTGTGGTTTGGTTATTTTAAAAACAAATCATCATGCCTTTTAGCTATGTATTTATACCCTGCAGAAATCCTCTTGTGCTGTCAATCTCAGCACATAACACTGATGAAATTGGAGGGTTCTGTTGCTCTGCTGATTCCTGTAATTTCATTAGGTTGCTAACAGACTTCTCTGGATGTTTGCTAAGCTTACAGAAAAGTGATTTTCTTCACTGTTTTCTCAGATACCCAGAAGAGCCACTAGTCCTAAGGGAGGACATAAGAGCATGGTAAAAATTTTTAGGACAGATCTAAATAAGGTATCTCAAAACAATACACATTGTTTACTGTTGTTTATTTCTTAAATATTATTTCTTAAATGCATCTTATTGTTCCAAGTAGCGTATGAAAAATTTCAGAGGAATAGTTATACTGGAGATGGGGAAGAAGAGAAAAAGAGATGCAAAGACAGAAGAGTATTACTTTGTCTGTGTACAGATATGCTTGTGTATGCAGTACTGAGTGTTACAAAAGGTTTTAATTCCTTACTGTGAGGGTGGTTTATCATAGAATTAAACTGCTTTCTGTGCCACACATCTAAAAAGGCAAGTGCCTGCCATTGCCAAGGCTCCCTATGGAGCCTGTTTATCCATTTATGAATTTGGTCAAGATCACATCTCACTGAACACAGCTCCTCAGTACAGTAATTAGTTAAGCGTGAGCAGATTAATCAGATGGCTCTGGCTGGCTCAGAGAAAAGGGGATGAAGAAAGACAGCTACATACTGTGCCTCTATGTCAAAAGTAAGACCAAGCATGCCTGTACAACTTTCCATGTCCATCCCCAACACCCCCACCTAAAGGATCGGCATCTGCTTGGCATTTTCTCACCCTACTGAGAGAACCATGATAAAGTTTTTCCACATACTTAATGTCAAACAAGTTTAACAGCTGGAATGTGAATGCATGCACACACCTGTGCATACATTTGCTGAGCTGAAAAGTGCTTATTAACTGCTACAGTCCACCAGGCAGAGATGAAGCTCCTGTGTATCAGCAATTTGGCAGTAAACAATTGCAGATGACTGAAGAATTCTCCACATTTAGAAATAAGCAGCTTAGAAAAAATGCAGTCTCACCATTAGGCTGAATTTCATGAAGTTGAATAAAGCACAATTTTCAGCCACTTTCTGTGTACAGTATCTCTATATACATTACAATGAAGATTTTTAAAAGAGGATAAAAAAATATGAATGGATGACATTTTGCTTACTGTTTATTTTATACACACTATATTGTGAAGAGATATTTGATATATATTTTATCATAAGAAGTAACTGAGGGATTGAAAAGGATTTTAATTAGAAACACAGCACCTTGAAAAAGAAATTAAAAGTCAAAATGCCTGCAATATTTTCATCCTGCTGCTGTACTTTGTATGAAGCCTAATGCACAGCCCTTGCCAAGTATGGCTGCTATGTAACCAGAAGAGAATACAATCCTCTCTTTTATCCAAGGACAGTGCCTTCACAATTTTTTCCCTTTTAAAAATGGCTTTGTTTCAATTCACAGCTCAAAACCCAACAGGATTTCAGTGAAATCCTGTGTTGTGACTGGGTCATACCAATTCTCCCCATGCAGCTACAATTAGATCTCTCAGTGTGATTCCCAAGTGCTGGCATGTGACCTTGGAGCAGGGAGAAGAGTGGAAGGAATCAGGAAAAGTAGAGTCAGAGATGTTTTATTATGTGATTCCATGTGAATGAAATTATGAAATGTGTTACGAAAACACGTGAACAAAAAAGTGATGTAAATTCTCTTTGTGTTCAGAGGAAAGGCTTAAAAGGGGACGAATGGCAAGGAAGATGGTGGATTCGCAGAAGCTGGAATGCCAAGACCTGGAGAATAAATGGTGTGGGAAACCATATGCTAAATCTACTGCTCTTTATCTGTTTGGAGAAGTAGAATTTCTGTGTAGAGATAACATAGGTGTTTACAGAGACTTGTAGGCCCTATCCCAGGCATGGCTGAGCTCCCCGGTGGGAGAGAGATCAAAGCAGAGACTGTAAAAAGCACAGGGAGGTCACAGCACGGTGCTGAACCACGCGTGCTCAGGCCCTGGTAAAGGGGCACAGCAGCAGCCCTGCCGCCCGCTAGGACTGGGCTGAGCCTGACGGTGCCTGTGCCCTCACTCTGTGTCCCTGCTACCCAGCCTTGTGTCAGGACCCTCCAGTTACTGAGGCAACTGAGTAAATTTATTCTTTGCATTTCAGCCGTGGGTTTTTCGGTTGCTCTCAGTCACCTGTGTGCATTGATTCACAGTTCAAAACAGAAGCTATTTGTCTTTGCCTTACATTGTCCAACTCCTTGATATTTAATTAGATGTGGCTGAACTGTGGTTTGCTTCACCACTTTAAAGGAATGTTTAGGTAAGTATCTGAGTCACGCTGCATCACACATTAATAGAACCATAGAACAGTTTGTGTTGGAACAGACTCTAAACATCAAGTTCCAACTCCCCTGAGATAGGCAGGAACACCTCCCACTAAACCAGATAGCTCAAAAAACTCCATCCAGCTTGGGATTGAATACTTCCAGGGATGGGGCATCCACAACTTCTCTGGGCAACCTGTTCCTCCAGTGCCTCATAGTAACCACCCTCACAATAAGGAACTTCTTCCTAATATCTACTCTAAGAATTCCTTCTTTCAGTTTAAAGCCATTCCTCTTGTTTTGTCTACTACATGGCTGTGTGAAAAATCCCTCTCCAGCCTTCATCCAGGCCCCCTTCAGGTATTGAAAGGCTGCTGTAAGGTCCCCACAGAACCTTCTCTTTTCCAGGCCAAACAGCCCCAGCTCTCTCAGTCTGCCAGTATACAGCCTGGCATTACAGTATAGAACAAGTAAATGACGTTCAACCAGAATATAAGAAAGACATTCAGCTATTAGAGAGTGTCCAAAGGAGGGCCATGAGGATGGAGAAGGGCCTTGAGGGGGAGCTGAAGATGAACAGCTGAGGTCCCCTGGTCTGTTCAGCCTGGAGGAAACTGAGGACAGACCTCATTGCAGTTACAACTTCCTCATGAGGGGAAGAGGAGGGACAGGCGCTGATCTTTCCTCTGTGGTGCCCAGTGACAGGACCTTCAGGCCTGAAGATGTGTCTGGAGAGTTTAGGTTGGATATCAGGAGGGTGTTTGGGCACTGGAACAGCTCCCCAGGGCAGTGGTCATAGCACCAGCCTGGCAGAGTTCCGGAAGCATTTGGACAACACTCAGGCACTTGGCATGTTTCTTGCAGTTGTCCTGCACAGGGCCAGGAGTTGAACTCGATGATCCTGATAGGACATTTCCAACTCAGCATATTATATGAATCTATGAATATTATTAATGCTCAAGACCCTTTCACTTGCCAAAATAAAGGCGAAGATACTAAATTACAACAAAGCATTAAAGCAGAAACATGTATCACAAATTTAATATAAACAAATAATAAGAATATCACCTCAAGAATTTATTTGCATTGAACTCAGATGTATTTGTATTGTACTCAAATTACCTGTATTTAAAAACACCAATGTTCAAAAGAATGAGGAAGAAGAATATGGGAGTTACAGCAAAGAATGGAAAGCTCTTTTTTACAATACTATTTTAACAAATATTTATTATCTAAATTGCCACACAAAGCATGTAATAGTGAGACAGTCAAGGCTTATGAACACATTTCATAATTGTTTAAAAATATCAGACAATGAAGTTTACCCAGGATTTTAAATAAGAGTTAATATCCATAAACTTAAATTGGCAGGTAACAACTCAATAATGTAATAGAAATTTCACAAAGTCCTTTGAAAACCACCTGCTCAGAAGAAAATGCTGTGCAAGAAAGATGAATCTTTAGGCCTATGATAAGTCCTTAAGCTTAACCTTTGATGCTGGCCAAATTTTGTATTTCTGTATGCCTGATTAGTTCAGTATTAGTTCAATATTTTTATTGACTCCTCATCTTTTTTAAGAGCAAGGAAAATTTCCAATGACTCAATTTCCCTCAATTTAGATAACTGTAAAATTAGATTTCTGTTTTCCCAAGTTGTCTTCAAATTTATGGTATTAGAAATAACACTTAAAATTTTCTTTTTCATATTAAATAAAAGAGAGATCTATAAAACTTATGTGCAAAGTAAATTAAAAAGCCCACACATGACATCACTACTTTATGATCAAGATATGACACAACTTCATACAAAATACTATGTAAAAGTGTAGAACTTAATGCCAGTGAGTACTTCAGAAGATTTAAGAAATCATGCAGAATTTTTCAAACTATTTCTCTGGGTAGATTTTTTTTTTCAACACTGATACAATGGCATCATTCCGGGAAGCACTTGAAGATTCACAGAAATAGCTCCCATCTGTTAAATGTAATACCATGTCTGCTTTCAAAGGATGACCTTTGAATAAAGTGTTTTGTTACTTTTAACACACAGCTGCAACCATTTCATGAGTTTATTCCACCTCCTGATTAGAAATAATGGTAGGGGCAACAAACCTGACAAGTCCAAGATTTAAAAGAGTTTGGAGCATAGCATCTTCTAGTATTCACTCTCCTGTCCTTTCTGCCCCCACCGTGGTGACTGGGTTTCCTGATTACAATACACAGGCTACACTAGCCTTGCCCTCTCTCGCCACTGGGGCAACTGATGTGACACTGTGCAATGTGCTCCACTGCTTCTGCTGTATTGTTTGTAGTCTTTCCTGGTCAAAATTCTGCAATACAAATGAAACACCACTTGTTTGCCTTTCGCTTTTTATTAAAACTAACTTTTGAATAAGCTGTATGGTTTCATAGGCTGTTTACCTCTGGTGTTTACCACCTTCAGTCCTCTTCAATCATTCATTGTGCTCTTTTAATGCAACAGAAAGGTTTCCTTCTAATGATTTTCACAACTGTCAGTCCCCTGTATCTATTCTCCTCACTCAGCTCTCTTAATTCCAGATTTTTAAGACCTCCACCTTCATCTGCAGCTTCAGCACTTGCAAATAAGTCCATCTTCTCTTGTACCTCACTAAATCTCAAGTCTTCAGGCCACTGTTGTCCAAAACTTGGAAAAATTACAAATTTGTCCTCATTTGTTCCAGCTCTGCTCTCATCGTTACTGCTCCTTCCTGTCCTTACACATTCACCTGACTTCAGCAGGGTGGCCAGGTACTCAGATCTCTTCCTGAAGCTCAAGTAAAGAAATGAATCAGTACTCCCCACAAAGGCTCTCCTAGGACAGATGCCCTTCTCCAAATCACCTGCTTGCTGGCTATACTATGTTCTCTGCTTGACACTTGCTTTCCTTCCAACTTACCTAGCTCACCTTCACAATAAAATGGCAAAGCACACCAAAAACAAAACTGAAAAATAACCGAACAAACCCAAATCACCCTGACAATTACGCTTCTGTTCTGGATTAAACAGAGTGCTGAATCCCAAACTGGGTGATGTTCACACTTGCCCAGTTCTTTTAATACTCAGCAGGGCTTATTCAGTATGTAGACAGAAACAGTTCTTCAGAAACTGTTGAGTTCTCAGCTATGGATGTATGTAATGGATGGAGTCATTGCATGTTCAAGGTAACACACACAGTTTTAAACAAGTACTTTAATCTACAAAAAAGGGGGCTAAACAGTAATCTAAGTTATTAATTTGAAGCTTTTACATACTTCATTAAAAATACAATTCTGCTTCTTTCAAGGTTATTTACTCCCTTTTATTTAGATAGCTTAATTACTTGTTAGAAGTCTTTCAATGAATAAACAAAAAGTAAAGGCATATATGCACAAAGACCAAGTTTAACTTAACAGTTAAACAGATGTTAAACAGTTACGCAGACAGCACATCATGCAGTCACCCATCAATCTGCAACATGGGTAAAAGGATTAATCAACAAATCTTGCTGTGTAACAAGCATCAATATAGAAACTATCTGCCTCCTCTCCCCCACATCCTCCCCTTCTCACATGTATTGAAAAAAAATTCTGTTCCTTAAGCAATAGTATTTCACTGGGAAATTCTTGGACATTTACCAATTTGCTTTTGGGTCCAACTCAGTGCATTTTAAAAGTACTGTCCCATTTAAAGTATAAACCTTGTGAGGTTCCTGCATTTATCAAGATATTTCACTTGCAGAAATTCTGTTATGTATGAAGTTTCACATCTCTTTTCTAATTTCAATCCATTATTCTTCCGAAGATATAACTCCTTTAGGTTAGCTTCAGGTTTTTTTACTTCCTCTCTTTATCAACAGTCTCTCATCACAACTGAGCTAAATGGCACAATTATACAAAAACACATTAAAATAAATTTTCTTTGGCTTACTGCATGCATATAGATCTAATTATGAAGACAGAGAAGACTGTAGCACCTGTATGCTGTCCAATCTGAGAGCACAGTAAAGATTCAATTGCTGGAGGAGGGAGGAAATACTTTATTTTTCTTTTTATGTAGACAACTTCTAGCCAAATCCCTGTAACTCTCTCCAACCCCTTTCCTTAAAGGAAAAATAGAGCCTATGACCTAACAATTCAATCCATGCAGCTTTATGTTAAAACATGCTGAAGATTACTGCTTGTTATCACTTTGATACTGGTTTTGTTTAACGTGGAAACACATTCTATTAGAACTTTGTGCTACAGCAACAATCACAGAATGCTTGTGAAAGTAATGGATGAAAATCATTGGTGCCAAAACCAGCTCGCTTCATTAAAAACACAGTGTTCTCTTCCTTCAGTAGGATTTGGAAGTGCTGTTGTACGGCACTAGAGAGACAGCAAATTTGGAGCATGACTGCTGCATAATTACATGGGCCCAGGTTAAGCACGCATTTTATTTGCATAAGTGCTCCTTGAGGAACAAGAATGAGGTTTCCAGTCAGACTTCTAGATGGAATTTGAGAAGACAAGAAAACACCAAGTTTTTGGAGGTCTGATTATCTAACTTTTTCAGAACTTAAATGAGAAATAAGAACAGATCACTGAAGATTAAAAAGCTTGTATCAAATTAAATTATGAGAAATAGATGCATCATCACCTTATTCACCTATGAATCTCTTACATTTTATGAAATAAAATAGCAACACTACCACTATCCTTTGGGATTCCATCCATTTGTGTTCCAGATTCTTAGTAGCATACACTTTTTCTTAAAAAACAGCAAATATCCCTTGCATGGTTTTTAAGATGTTTTCTGCTTTTTCTGCCTATAAGCACTTTGACTCATCATAAAAAAGCTAGCAGTATGCACTTAGTTAAGCAAAGAGTATAGAACGTTTCATTTTTCAGTGTTAGTGCTGTTATGCAGATAATACCATTAACCTTTCTTTATATTTACCGGTAGCTGAGTTAATCTTCTTCTAAAGCAGAGAAATGCTTTACGTGATTCCTGGAGATGGTTTATATAAAGCTAGAACATGAAGGCATCCCACTTCTGCAACTAGATGCTGTGCACAGAAGCTCTCTCCTGCGTGTAAGCTTTGACCTAACATCACCTCCATTTCTGACTACAGCGGTCAGTGTTTTGAAGAAGTCAGAAATCCATATGCCTACTTCAATGACCTTTATGAAAGCTAGGAAATCTATTACCTTGAAGGAAAGGCTGGAGACTGTTGTAACCAATGCAGACATTTTATTAATGCAGGGAGCATGTTAAACGAATATTAGCAGTGATAATTAATACAACTGAAAAAAAGGAAAAAAAAGTTGCAAGTCTGCAGCAAAATAAGTGGCTTCCTAAACTTCAGCTTCTTTGTCAAAACAGAGATATTTTTTCTAGGTTTGGTTTTGACTAAGGAAATTTGTCATCCAAACAACTGTGTATTTAGAATTGCTACTATTACTGATAAATTTCACTTTCTACAGTAATTCAGTCTCCAAGAGATTCTAATGTATCAATTCCAGCTGTTCCTACTCAGATGAAGAGTTAGGCATCAGAATAAAAACACATTCACAGGGACTTCAGCTTAACAGTCACTGCAGGCTGCAGTTTAAAGCTTTTCTTCCAATTACAAGGGCTGAGAGAAAAGGACTGCACTAACTTCAAGTTCATGGTCTTAATCAAGATGCACTTCTGTAGAATTTTGCAGTGTAGAATTGTAACTGACCTACATAACCTGGCTTTGGCACCCTCCACTCTTGTGCTTCATATGCTATGGCTAAGCAATACAGCACCAGAGATAAAGTAAGAGCAGTAACTTGGAGGTATTTGAAAGAGGGATAAAGAGTGCCTAAGTACAGCTCCGAAATAAAGCAATGATTTTTGAATTCACAAATTTCTTTGTAAATGGACCTTCAACGAGTGTATTTTTCCAGAAAGCTGGTCTTTTCATTACAGCTTTCAAACAAAAGGGTAATACCCTTGGAGAGAGCAGTATCCAAATCCATCCCTCCTAAGAGTAAGGTACCAGCAAGGAGTTGTAAGCTTCTTCCCTATTGCTACCACCAGCAGTGAGTCCCTAGATTCACTTCCTCATCTTGCTTCTAACTCAGGGACCCCCTGAATTCAAACTGAAGATGAGCAAGTCCCTGAGGAAAAAGGAGAACCAGTCACCCAGTGGCATTTCAATACTTCCAATGAACTTTCTCTGCACATCAGTTCTATCTCCATCCTTCTAGAGGTATTTTACTGCACTCTCTTCGCTGTCATGACTTCCTCAAAAATTAACTATGAATTTACTTCCTGGAAGTGTTAACTTTTTACTTAACAGGTTTCAGAGGTTTAGGGATGAGTACTCTAGAAATGCTGGAGGGGTATAAAGGACTTTTAGTTGATTTTAACTCTGCATCAAAGCTGTCTTTGGAAAGTTTTGGTCAGATGTTCCTGCAGTACATGGTATTCTAATTTAAAAAAAAAAAAGTTGCCCACAATTGACAGTCTGCTTTATGGAAGATATATTTGTTGTAGTTACTAAATAGTTTTGCAAATGGAAATAAGAGGCAAAAAAGCTTGAAATATTTCACTTCCTAAACCATAGCCTACTTTGATCTTTGATTTTCTAGACACAGACTTTTCAAGTTAAGATTTGGAATATTAAACAGCACAAATTGCTGAAATCTTCTTGTATCTGTTGCCTCCTTGACTAAGGAAACAGAAATGACACAAGCTCCACTAGTGCAAACAAAGATTTAATTAATTTTTGCTGAGTTTTTGTTGCAAATCCCATTCACAAAGGCATTTTATTTGGGCCTCAGGAACACAAATTCCATTTACGCATTTCCTTCCTTTTTTTGTCATTAAGCAACATTCATCTGTGCGAGTTTCATCTACTCGAAACACTACCTGGTGCAAGGTTTCCCTTAGGGAAAGGGGGACTGCTATTGCTTCTTTCACAGAAGCCCAATTCTCTAACAAAACCAGTGTGTCAGAGGACCACGTGCCTTGTGACTGCTTTCTGCACAGATCCCCTGTGCCAGTACTGTAAGCAGCCTGCCTTTCCTACTGCCAGCTACCAGCTTTTCAGTCCAATACAAATTGTCTCAGGGGGGGTAGCACAATGTGCTCTCCCCTGGTGACAAGCTTCATTTTGTTCTTTTTCATGTTAAAATGTCAAAGAAAAATTGCTCTGATCAGGGGTTTCTCTTAGCTCTTTACACAGGGAAATGTCAATGAGGACCTACCAGAAAGAGACCGGTGTGGTAATACATTTGCCACAAATGGTCTTGCAAAATAGTTTGATGAAGAGCAACAAATTTTAATGGTCCTTTTTTATTCTAGGGAAAGAGGTTTTTTTAAGACGGATTTATTATACTGGGTAAGAAAACCTGTGTTGCCAGAGACAAGAGTGTGGCAAGTAGCACTTTCTTGTTTCACCTCCCAAAAAGTTCTCATGCCCAGCTAGAGAAGGCAGCAGTGGCTACTTGTCAGGAAGTCAGCACTCAAACATAGCTCCATGAAGCCAGGAAACAGCTCAATGTTTTGCAGGATGGCTCCCTTCCTATTAATGGTGCCTCAGTAACCTGCCTCAAGGCCACTCTGTACTTCTCAGTTGTTCAGTATGCAAAATTCAAACCAGAATCCTGCTATCCTTCTACACTACAATGTTTCTGAAACTATGCTGGCTGCTCAGTCAGTTTCACCAAGTTCTGAGATGCTGAATGCCAGAAAAGGTTGCTTCTTCCCTGCACTGATAAGGAGCTGCTGAAGCAGCATCGCCCTGTCAGAGCTGGGAGTCCTGAGGCAAGCCCTGCTACTGGTAGCAGGGAAGCAATGTGCAGATATGGTCAGTATCACCTCTGGATCACTCCCTTCTGCTGGGACAACTGCTGAGAGCCAAGCATGCACCACGGAATGTCAGGAAGAATTTGGCTGGCAAGCGCCAACGGTGCAGCAGGCAGCCCTCCACAGGCACTGCTGACCCACTGAGACCACTGCCCTCAATGCCAGGTGGCACACACCTTCCACAACAGGGGATCATCTTTATTATGTAGTTTGGGAGTTTGGAGCCAAAAAACCAACCCCCATTTGCCCAAAGAAAGTAAGACTGGGTTCCCAGGATGTCTTGGTTTCTTAACTGCCCCTGACTGTCTCGCACCTGGAAGCAAAGTGCCTCATAACATATCAGGAAGGCAAGTGTGCTGGTGTGCAATTCAGGATTCGGGATGGACTGACTGTCATTGCAGGAAAAGACTGTTTTGTTATGGCAACCTGTGCAGTACACATTTACTCTGACCAGCTGTGAGCAACCATGTGGCTGCTCCTTGGTAGCCACAAAAAAACTAACGGAAGACACTCATGATCTTCCTAGCCTGTCCAGAAAACCTAGGGGCACCCAAGTTTGCATCTGCAGAGCAACAATTGCAAGTTAAAGTCTTCCTTTCCCTCACAAGTCAGGTGTTTCTCTCACTCTAAGAGCTGCTTTGGCCTCACAGCTTTCTCGTGGCTGAATGCCAACAATGTGCTGGAAGGAAAATGAGTTTTCAGAGGCAAAACAAAAAAGATTGCCAGAAAAAACAGACAGCTCTCTTCCTGCTTCCTAGAGCGACATCAGAGAAATTCTTCTAGCAATTAATGAGTTTGCACAGGTGTTACTTCAAGTGTAACCATAAGACTGGCTGGCTGGCAGAAGTGATAGTGTGTTGGTGGTGACAGGCAGAGAGCTGAGCTCAGCTGCTCAGTAGCAACTACTGCAGGGTTGGCAGTCAAAAATCAACTTGTAGGCTTGACACGAAAATCTGTCAAACGGAATAGGGAATCCTCCAACACCTTCCTTTCTGAAACTGTACAATCACAAAAGAGTCAGGAAAGCTTCTGAATTAATTTTCATTGTCTTGGCAACACCACCAGTGAGTCTCAGCTGTTTTATAAACAGCTTTAGGCTTAAATTCACTGCCATTCTCAATGCATTCGCTATGTACAACTGAAGGTATTTATTGCTCTTTTTGAAAACTATCTCAAAGCATAGAAATAAAACAAATCCCAAAAAACCAAAAAACAAACCAAACAAAACTTCAGCATCAGAGAACGTTTATCTCAAACTGTGAATCAAAGAACATTTGAGTAAACAAGCTGAAATCCCAATACATGTGTGAGTCTAGGCTTCCCTTTGAGAGTGGACAAGGTAACATAGGCATTGCTGCAAACAGCCTTTGTCAGGGATGCAAATATAAACTAACTTCACAATGACTATCACCACCTCCCAGCAAAGGTTCCTCAAAAATCCAGGTCCCTTTGGAGATGCAATGCCGTAGCAACTGCACGGGAAAAGTTACCAGGCAGTTGTAAGACATCCCTGCACACAACCATTTCAGCACGGTGCTAAAAGAAGACAATTTGTCAGAGATGGGAACATATTAATAAGATTAAACTAGATGACAGAAAGGCTTGAAGTGGCACCCACATGAAAGGTAACATGGTGAGCAGGCTGTAGATGTGAACATTAGCATTACCTAAGCACAAACACATTGCTCTCACAACTGCAAGTACAGGGACACTGGAAGTACAGTGAGCACAAGGCACACTGCCCTCTTCTACAGATGCTACAGGAAACTGACAATCACATGGAAACCAGGCAGTCACTAGGAAACAGTCACTTTTTCTGACCTCACATGATTTTGCACGCTATAATAATGCTGAGACTCTTTTCCCCATCTGCCACATGACCAGCAGAAGAAATAAACTTCAGTGCATACCACCCGGGTAGGACAAAAAAGGTACTACCAGAACTCTAAAAAATGAAAGCAGGGATGATTGTAGCTCTTTTGAATTTTAAAGTTCTGCTCCAAAGTCAAAGCCTATGTAGGCCATTCATTAAACAAATATCTAAAGTAAATCAGAAGAGTGCATAAAACTAGTGTAAAAAGTAGTACTATCAAGACCAATATGAGACTTCTTTTTGTCATTTATTATTAATTTAAAACTTTTTCCACTCATAGTCCTCCCAAAATAGTGTTTTCCCACAGCTCAGTTTAACTAATTTTCGTATTAACATTATACAGTGTATAAACATTTGTTGGGCTGGATTGCTAGCACAGTGACAATTCTGCAGCATATGGCATTGTGAAAAGGGCCTCTAACGTGTTCCTTCTCTGTCTAGAAGTGAAGTTGGTACAAAAATATCCATGCATATCCTACCTACTCCCCTGCACGTCCAGCTACTTCTTCCTGTTGTTGTATCTCTTCTTAAACTGATCTCACAAAACCAAGATTTACTTCTAACCATTAACGCTCAATGATCCAGCTTAAAATATAATTTAAAAAAACCCCAGACCCTGCTCACATAGGGCATGGCAGAAAGTGCTACCACATGTCCAAGGAAGAAATAGCAACGAGCTAAAGTTCTTCACACAAATGTTACTTTGCATTCTTCATAAAATCGCAGTCATAAATGGCCTCAGTTGGAAGGGACATAGAAGATCATTTAGTTTCAACCCTCCTAGGGCACAACTCCCACTAGACCAAGTTGCTCAGAGCCTCATCCAACCTGGCCTTGAACACTACCAGGGATGGGGCATCCACAATGTCTCTGAGCAACCTATTCCAGTGCCTCACCACCCTCACAGCAAAGAGTTTTTGTCTAGTATCTAATAAAAACCTACTCTCAGTTTGAAGCCATTCTCCCTTGTCCTGTCACTACATGTTCTTGTAAAGAGTCTCTCTCCATCTTTCTTTTAGATTCCCTTCAGATACAGGGACTGAAATTAGGTCACCCCAAAGTCTTCTCTTCTCCAGGCTGAATAAACCCAGTTCTCTCAGCTTTTCCTCCCTCTTCCCTGTCCACCATGTGCCTTAGCACAGCTTTCAGGAGGACCTGTTCCATGATCTTTCCAGGCACAGAGATGATGCTGACAGGTCAGTAATTCCCAGGGTCCTCCTTTCTACCCTTTTTGAAGGCGAATACAATGCTTCTCCCTTTCCAGTCACCTGGGATTTCCCCTGACTGCCATGACTTTTCAAAATACCATGAAGAGTGGCTTTGCAACTACATCAGCCAATTCCCTTAGGACTCTGGGGTGCACCTCATCCAGTCCCATGGATATATGTATGTTTTAAGTTCCTCAGGTGATCCAGAAGAAGATCTTTATTTATAGTGGGAGCAACTTTGTTCCCTCAGTCCCCATCCTGCTGTCCACACACTCAAAAGGTGTGGGAAGGAAGGCTGCCATTGAAGACTGAGGCAAAAATTTTTTACGTACCTCTGCCTGCTCCTCCTCCTTTCTTACCAGTTTGCCAGCATTGTTCATCAGGGAGGGTACACCTTGGCCTTTCTCACCCCATCACTACACAACTCAACTTCATCTCTATGCCTTTCCCAGCTCACTGTCTTTGTTTCCACTACTTCTGTATTTGATTCATTTCCTTTAGTTTGACCAGCAGTTCCCTACTCAGCTGTGCTGGTCTCTTGTGTTCCTTGTCTGATTTCTTGCTCCTGGGGATTGCCAGCTCTTCTGCTCTATGGAAGACTTCCTTAGAGATCTGCCAGCTCTGTCCCACTCCCTTGTTCCTCTGGGCAGTCTCCCAGAGGAGCCCACTGACTATCTCTCTCTAGAACTGGAAGTCTGCTTTCTTAATGTTCAGGAGCCTAACTCTACTACTTACCTGAACCATATCCCTCAGGACTCCAAACTCCACCAGTGCTGGATCACTGCAACCCAGGCAGCTCAGTTGCTTTCAACCATGGAAAATTTAATAACGCTCAGGTTAAGAAACAAAACTGAAATGACTTATAGCTAGTTCACTACATCTGGGATACTATTATGGAAACATTAAATTTGATTTTTTATATAGGACAGTTACAGAGATGGCATCACCTAAAATCAAGTATAAGCTCATGGTTTTAAATTAAGACTGACAGAATATGCACAATAGGTCAGAAAATTTTCCCTGTACATGATCTTCTCCCTGAACTATGAAGCTGAGAGCACAGAACTGAAAACATTACACTTAGCACCAAACCATCTACCTTAAAAAGTACAAAGTCAGCTCCAAATATTTTCATCAGCTTTCGCTGCTGACGAATTATACCCAAATACCACAGAAAACAAGTGAAGGAGTCACCTTGCAATGGTGGAGGCCTTTTCAAGTGAGCAGAATAGTCAAACTGCACAACTGTCCCGGTAACTTGAAATCCAACAGAAATGTGTAAGATGATAAAGACACTCCTTTATGTCATCTTCTCATGCCAGAAGGGTATTGATGTACAGCTTAAACGGTTGGGAACTTCAGCAGGAAGGCTTGTACAGACAATAGTGATGTTGTATGCAGGACCAGCTTTGGTGTCCCCAAAGAAAAAACATGATTAATTCAATGGTTTCTTCATTATGAGCAGATCAGAAGGCCACTTTATAGCTCCGTTTCTGAAACAGTTCTTCAATTAGATTCAGAGCAACCTCCTCTAACGAAAACGACAATGGAATGCTCATCCCTACTGCAAATGGTAGAGACTGTAAACTGATCTTTAGAGACCTCTCAAAAGCATGTAAAAAATATGAAATGCAGTTGAATATTAAAAATGTTAAGATATTTACACCAATTCTTTTCTCACCTTCCTACCCTGTACAAAACCAGTTACTGTCCAATTTTTAGAACGAAAATTCTAAGTGACGACAGAGAAACGAAATTTTCCATCAGTTACTTATGAATAACCAAGATAAATATTAATGATTAGCAACTTTAAAATTACTATACGTAAGACTTCACTATAAGATGTCTTATGATGATAACGATCTCAGCTTCACTATTGCCTTGTGACTGATTTTTAACCTGAGGTGTTGGGGGGGTTGGATTTTTTTTTTAATATTCCAATTACTTTTGGTTAAAACAACTATAACAACTTTAAGAAAAAAGCGACCACAAAACTGAGCTGACAGGAATTCATTGTGTACCAAGGTGAGCTTGTTACTGCACAAGTCAACTTTCTGAGGAAGATAATAGGCTAAAAGCATAGCACAGGCAAAGGAGATGCTTTGAGACTAAACCTGAAGATATTTTCAACCTTTCAACATCCTGGAAAATCTCAACTCCTGGCTGTTTATTGACTGATTAAGGACAGCATGGTGCATTTTGACACTGGAAGATAAAGTCAAGGAAAATATCCAACAGGCAGCAGGAAGCGAGTATCATATTGAGATTAAATAGTTGCCAAAGTGCAGAGGGCAAAAAGCAAATGTAAGCAAAGATAACATCCAAGACAGACCAGAAGTCAGTGATGTGTTGCTTCCAATGGTGTACAGAAACAACTGAACCTTAATACAAAGAGGAAGAAAGAGAAGGAAGAGCAATGGGTAGAACACAATTGATTTTTAAAAAGCTACACATAAAAACAAGCTGTCAAATGTACTTAATAACCTAGTCTGAGCTTTACAAAGATTAACCAGATTCTTCCCTGTGCAATCTTTTTAAATACAGGGAATATACTGAAAAGATAAGGTGAAGACCAGCACTCCAGGCAGCACCTGCAACCTACAGTTCTTTCCTTTTGTTAAAACAAGCCCCCTGTTCCACACTATGCAAGGATAAGCCATTATAAATACCTATAGTAAAACTAGGGTAAAGCTGCTCTCATGCCAGCAGGTTACATCATGTATCTGGTAACTGCCTCCATGCAGGTACATGCAACCCAAACACTCATGAACATTTTATAGCTACCAAGAAGGTGACAGTAACCATCCCCATAAAGCTCATCCCTTTCCCTAGAAGGTGGATTCAATTCTCAGTTCAACAGACATTGCATTATGCCATCTTGCTTTTTCCAGTGTTTCAGGCCTAACTGAGCTAGGAAACCGTTTCAAAAGATCCTTCTTTTTCTTTTTGTCAGCTACTTGTCATTCTTGAGAATGTATGAAAAACCACCAGGCCTTAAACAGTATTAAATATAACATTACTTAGCAGAAAGAAGAAAGTTGTGTTTAAATGAAACATGTTAAAAGTAGTTTAAAAATTCATAGTCCTTCCAAATGAACAAGAGAATTGAGTAAACGAACAGAAGTTCATTATTAAGTAATTTTGTGCAGCTGACTAAACACTAGACCTCCCAAAACACATCAATAACAGTACGATTTACATGTGTGGTAAAAATGGAAGAAAAACCAAGCGGAGAAGCACAACTACCATACATCCTGTATGTCTCTACAGAGAGGCACACAGTCCTCTTCTCCTCCGCCTTTAAGAAAAAAAGGGAGTAATCTCCCTCACAAATATACTCCCACTTGCCTTTACCTCTCATTACTTATCAAAGATCTGCTACAAGAGTACTTAATGTTGTATGCTCAAGGGCCATGGGCTGTAAATTTTAGGGCATAAATTACAGACCAACAGAATTGTACAAAATTATTAATTTTAAACTACATCCTTGACAACACATAGCATGCAGTACACACGACACTTAAAGTGCACTCTATTGTTCCTAACTTTTTAAAAAAGAAGTTACAAAAAAGACAGAAAAACTGTCTAATACTGGAACACATCAACAAAAAAATTATAGTTTGCTTACTAGTTTTCAACTGAAAGTGACAGTCAGAAGAGCTCTCCCACCTCAGCTTTCTTTTTCCCTGCAAAAAGCCGTCACGATGACAGCATAAAGGATACTAGTAAGTGCTACAAGTCAAATACAATTCAATACAATTCAAAGCTTCTGCTTTGAATTCCGCATGATTCACACAACGGAATCTCCTACAGAGGCACAATCAATCGTCCAAGAAAAGATAAAAATTAATATCTCACAATTATTTTATTTAGCAAATTAATCGAAAAGCAGCTAGGAAACATTGATGTTCTTCCTTGCACTGTACTTTGCAGATCATCAACTTCAATAATCCTAAAACACTTCCCACTTGACAGTGAAGGTCTCATTTTAGCAAGTGAATTTTCCTGTCACTAAGCTACTCCATAAGCTTGAAAAACTCCTGTGCCTCCACCTAATTTGTGGCTTGTTTTAGTACAGACAGACATACGCAAGGAACTTGAAAGTAATTTCCATCTGCCTTACAAAGGAGGCAGAGTAAACATTCCTTCACTTAACGCTCTCATTTATGTTACCATTACACGCAGCTTAAACCAGAAGTGCAGTAAGAGACTCTTCAGTGTAGCCCCGTCACAGTGTAGCCCCACATTCATCAACACAGTGAATGGGGGCAGGTAACGCAGGTTTCAAGGGATGAAAGCTTCACTCTGCAGCAACATACAGCTTCGAGTTTTTTAGAGACGGCCCTGATGAGCAAGACAGAAAGTACCACCACTATTGAAGAGGCACCAGAAAGTTTGCAGCAAGGTGCAGCTAAGAAAGGCACTGCTGACAGGAGGCAATCATGCTCCCTCTCTTCCTCCTACATTTGCTTGCTGCTGTGTTTTGAACCTTTTCAGAACATGGGGGTTAAGAGATGCAGCCATTGCATCTCTTGTTTTATTTCGACTTCTGGTCTCTTATTAGTTACCTGCTTCCAAATCATGACAGCATTTCAAATTTACATTATGCCTGCACATAAGCCTTGTACTGTACAGCATGAAGGATAGGGGTTTTCAAGAAGAAAAGGTGGCATGGCAATGATATTTCAGACTATGGAAGAAAGCAAAAGGAGAGATCTGCCAGCTGCTAAATCCTTCACAGACAGCACCAGCACGCAGCCCTCCCTCCAATCAATGTGGTCTTCTTCTTTCAAAGGAGCACATGACTTTAAAGAAGTTATGACCACAGGGTTATTAGACAATATATGGATTTCTCCATGATCATACTCTGCTAAGCAATTAGGTCAAACTGTGCTCTTGAAAGTTAGTTTAGTGCAACTGAAGGTCAAGGAATGAAAGCCTGCGAGGGAGATGAAGCAGAAAAGAAATAGAAGGATTTAACTCTCAAGCACATACAAAGCCCTTGCCACAAAGAGGAGCTGCACTGCTGCTAGAACTATATAGTGTATGAAAGGAAGATTCTTGGCACTGAAAAACTGGCATCTGTGATCAAACAGAAAAAGTGTTCCAAGTTAAAAACCATACACAGAAACAAAAAGGAACTTTTTCACATCAATGTGCTCACCAGTACCATCTTCTTCATTCTAAATTACACTTTTGTCAATGGATTGATGTGGCTTAGTTGTCACGCAAATAAGTAGATTTTTGTTACTTTTAAACAGAACAAAGAGATATTACACGTTTTTACAGAGTTCTGTAATTCTTTAAAAAAAACCAAACCAACCAGATTCTTTTGCATAAGAAGGAATTCTGATGTCAGATTCTTTTTCTTATATTCACATTTGGTTTTTGGAATGCAAATTTGAATGAGTAAAGTACTCTGGGTCTATGCTGGCAGCAGATGTTCAGAAGAAAAGGCACACTGAAAAAGCTGGATGCATTACTGAAGGTTTTACGATTCCGTTCTCCTGGAAACACATGGATTATTGCACATACAAAACAGAGACACACCAACAGCTTTACACATGGCTGTAAGAAAATGACTGACTTATTTTTCTGAAAGTAGCCAAAGCTTAAATTCTCTTTCTTGCTTTTTCTAGTGCTTTGAACCGTCGAATAGGTGGGCAAGAGGCAAACACCAGACAGGCAGAGACAAAACCTTCCCTCCTTCCTGTATGCATATAAACAATTCAGCTCTGTCTCCAGTTTCATATTATCCATCCACCACTCACTTGTACAGTCTGGGTAACACCAAATATGCATACTTGACACTGTGCCAGTAAAGACAAGAAATCCAAGTTACCACCGTTGCTGAAACTTCATACAAAAGACTGAGTAATGGTCAGACACTATTTTTATGCTGTCCAATCCAGTTACTGCCTAGTAGGAACAGCAATTACATTATCAGGGGGAAGGAGGGTGGGGGGAAAAAAAAAAAAAAAAAAGAAAAGAAAGAAGCAGCTGTTGGCTATTCCTTTGTAAGCAAAAACATAATATCTGAAGGCTGTAAATTCCACCTTTCAGGTGCAGTAAAACTTCTCACTGCTCAGGAGATAATCATTTTTTTGGTTCCTTACTGAGAATTCATTTTACCATAGGATTACATTTCACTTCAAAGTTTCATCTAATATAGTTCAATGTGACATAAAAGAACAGGCATTATACAGACAGTTGGAGAAGCTGAGAGTTAGTTTATACAGTCTTCTCTGTGGTATGTTCAATATTTTAAAAAAAATTCTCTTTTTAATATGAAACTAAGCAATACTGCAAAGCTCAAGAGCTCTTCGCTTTCTAACATACAGACAAAAGCAGTGCTACACCACACTTGCACACCCACACTGTCTCTCCCACTTTCACAAAAAGAAATGTAGTGTTAGATGGAGTAAATCTTGGTATTCTGTTGTTCTTTCTCAAGGGACACTTCTGAGTCACTAATCTTTCACAAGTGCATTGTTAAAAGGCAAAAAGTACTGACCTGTTCTAGAAGAATTTGGAGCAGCTCCTTTGCAGTTATACTGGGAACAATAATAGGTCACTGAATGTGGTGACATGACAAATATAAGATGAACACAACCAGCATGAAAGTGAACTCAGTCTAAACACATGTAGGAATCTGGGCAAAATTTAGGGATGGTAAAAACAACACAAAAGTGAAAATGTGACATGTTCCTATGCCTCAAATGCCTCATCAAACACCTCAACAAAATACTTATGTAATTATCAAACTGTGAATGTGAAGAGCTAGATGGTACTAGAGAAAATACTTCTGATCAAAGTCTGCTCATAGACAAGGGAGTTTAAAATACCGACGTGAAGTCCATGTCAAAATGTAGTGGTACTTGATGTATAAGCTGGAGGAATGTGTATGGCTGTAAAACTTCCAAGGCAGCTGTATGTCAGCCATTTCCTATTAATGATGCCTGGGGTGGAGCTTGTGGCAACCCATTTGATCTAAATACACACATCATCTGCTAAAGCCTTTTCAGAAATCATCTTATACTATGAAAAACAGAGTACTCACACTTGTAAGCAGCTGAAGTAATAACTACATCTAGAACATAAAGGAAAATGCCAAAAAAAAAAAAAAAGAAAAAAGGAGATAATGCAAAGAAAGCCACAAATTTTCAAGCAACTGCCATTCATGGTATTAAAAAATACATGTACTACTTTAAGAATCAATGCCTAAGTACCGCCATATAAATACAGAACTTACAGAACTATATCTTGCAAATACTTAAGTAGAGTCTTAATGCTTCTACTGTTATTTATTACTTTATTTCCCCCTTCTTTTGGACTTTTTATGAAATTTGTAAACCAACTCCGCTATTAACATTAAATTGTAAATTAATCTAGCTGAATGTTTAAAGACACAACTGACATAAGTCTGACTCAGAACTGATCAAAAAAGCTCAGTTATCACTAGCTTAGAAACTCTTAAACCAGGAGACTGGTGTGAATATTAAAACATATGAGCAGAACAAACATTTGATTTTAGTGATGCTAAAGACTGTTCTTGATGCTATTTCATAACTAGTGTTTTGTACTACGTGCTTCTCTTTTCAGTAATGGGTCATGAAGCACACCTGAGTGAGTGTTTGTCCTTCAGCCTGGGGAAGAGAAGTCTAGTGATAATTCTTATCAGACCTCACTTGTTTGGATCCACTCTTTAGTCACAATGAACAGCCTTCATTTCACCTTTTCAGAAATTCCCTGTTTAGTAGTGTACGACCTATCATCTTAATGAGCAATAACACTGTGCCTATAAACAGCATTCCTATGCAGATTTTGACTCTGGAAGGTATCTACGTTGAATGACCATAAATAAAACCACAGAAAGTCATCACCTTTACGGCACAGCTGAACCTGTTAAATACATTAAACAATGCTAATGTAAGAAAATGTTTTTTCAGTACACTTGAAAAAAATCATTTAATACAGTCATATAGTATGGATTGTTCAAACACTTGCTAGAAAAAGGATGAAATCTAATCACCAAGAACAGGAGTGAGGATGGACTGCAAAGCCCCAAACAGGTTATGACTCAGCTTTCCCTAGAAATTATACAAATTACAGGTGTGGAAAGGATTTAAAGTTTGGTTACTTTCTACTTCTGCCAGGTATGAGGAATCACTAAAATCCACACGTGTATGACTGAGCCTTTAGTATTACAGCATAAGGACAAACAACCTCCCTATGCTCCATAGAAGGTGGCAGAATAATTTTTTTGTGTAGAAAAATTATGGATTTTTTCCTCCAATTATTAACTTGATGTCAGCTAGAAATGTAAGAAGCTCTCTGAGCTATAAACACATCACTTAAGCCAGTGATGAAAACACTGCTTTTCCGTGACTTAAAGGCAGCTTTTTAAGATGATATGGCATTACAAACAAAGCAGTTTGTGTCGCAAACACAAATTTCATGCTAAGTGCCTTAGTAACTTCCATATACATTATGGTTTTATGAGCCACTATTTACAGCCAGGTAATTGCCTGCATCCCCAGATCTTTGGCTTTTCTTCACAGCTATTCACTCTCGCAGACAAGCTTGGGCATTCCAGAATTTAGAACACTAAAAAAAAAAAGAAAAAAATTCCAAGTTGTCCCCTCTGACCCCCTCTGCAAAGGAGGGCTTGTCTGGCTACCCTATGGCTGCTGCCACAGGAAAAAATACTCAGACCGTGCTGTCACCAGTCTCATTGTGCAGGGTTAATCATAGTAAGGTTTTGCTTCCCAGTTCAGACTGGCTCTTCCACGGGGTCTCATCTGGCCAGACCCGTGCAGCACTGCAGAGCACACTTGGTGCAGGCTTTTCAGCATGGTTTAGGAGGCTGAGCCAGCACCTGTCACAAACAGAGGCCTCCCCATCCCACAGGCCCTGAACTCCTATGCCGTGCTGGCGGCTGGCACTGATCCTTGTCTGACATGCCCGTGCTGACCCAGTTCAGGGAGCTCAGCCTGTAATCCCCTCCCGCTTCCAGGCTGCACTCAGGACGGTGCCAGTGCTAGCACAAGAGAATGCTGCTCAGTGGGTGAGGAACAGGACCAGCCCATTCTCTGACCCTTGCACCAGGCTGGCTTAGGCACGCCGGCTGGGCTCGCAGGAAGGCAGAGCAGCACTGACCAGGAACTAACACACCCTTAGGAGGAACGGTGATGTAAAGGTTTCTTTCTAGAGGGACAAAAGAGGCAGCAGAAGTAGATCAGCTTTGCAAGATAGAATCTGGAAGGGTTTGTTCTTCAGCTAATGTTAGAACTGGCAGCAAAACCAGGAAAAGAGATATCTTCCTTTTAGGCAAGAATGTGAAGTAAATAGTATCAGAAGGCCCTTTCAAATAAAAAGCCACGAGAAAAGATGAGACATAAGGAACTGAGCCATTCCCTGATGTGTTTTCCTTTCCCAGGGAATCAATGACAATTCTACGCAGATGGCCCTGCTCACGGAGATAAGAAAATATTGCCAGACAGACAATATACCAACAAAGTCAGTACTCCCATACCAAAATGTTTGAAGTCTGTGTTTGCAAGGAATAAAAACCACAACAAAACAAAACCACATACACATAAAGCCAAAGCAAACAAAACAAAATCCCTAAAAGAATGAGAAAGCTGAAGGAGAGGAATTAAAATATATATCTCTAGGATTACATCTGCATAACCTTCCTTAAAGGTAACAGGAGCCACGTGTCCCAACAAAGGAGTCTGAGTCAGCAAGAAGAGAGGTATGGAAAGACAAAATTTGTTACCATTCAAGATTCTCATATACTTTTTTTTTTTTCTTATACAATAATAAACTCCCAGTCTTGTTGATAGTTATTCAATGTTGAGTTCTTGGCCTCGAAGTTGTAGGACCCAAGTAAGACACACACAAGCATTATTTTCCCCTGTGGACAAAAGGGTGACATGATTTGACACTGGCCAAATGCCAGGCACCCACAAAAGTCGCTCGCTCACCCTCCCCTGCCACAGCTGGGCAGAGGAGAGAAAAAAATTAACAAAGGCTTCACGAGTTGACATGAGGACCATAAGAAAACACTCCAAGGGCAAAACAGGCTCAACTTTAGTTGCAAAGTGAAATTTGTTATTAAGAGAGTCAGGGAAGGATAAGGAGAAGTAAAATAATCCCTTAAAACACCATTTCTTTCCCCAGTCCCTCTCTCCTTCCCACTGACAGTGCAGGAGACAGGGTATGGGGGTTTGGTCAGTTCATCAGCCGAGGTTTTCTGCCACTGATCAGGGAGAGAAATCCTTCCCCTGTGAGGCCGTGGGGTCCCTCCCACGGGAGACAGTTCTACACAAACTTCTCCAGCATGGCTCCACTCTCACGAGCAGCAGCCCTGCCAAAACTGCTACAGTGTGAGTCCCTCCCATGGGCACACAGTCCTCCCAAAGCTATTGCAGCGTGGGTCACTTTTCCACGGGGTGCAGTCCTCCAAGGACAGGCTGCTCCAGCCTGGCAGCAGAGCCCTCTCTCTCCACCGGGTCTCCCAGTGGATCACAGCCTCCTCCAGGCATCCACCCGCTCCGCCATGGGCACCTCCGACACGGCCTGCGGGTGGATCTCGGCCTCCCCCGGGGATCCCCACGGCCTGCAGGTGGATCTCTCTGTCTCCCCCGTGGATCCCCAGGGCTGCGGGTGGATCTCTGCATCCCCCGTGGATCCCCAGGGCTGCGGGTGGATCTCTGCCTCCCCCGTGGATCCCCAGGGCTGCGGGTGGATCTCTGCATCCCCCGTGGATCCCCAGGGCTGCGGGTGGATCTCTGCATCCCCCGGGGATCCCCAGGGCTGCGGGTGGATCTCTGCCTCCCCCGTGGATCCCCAGGGGCTGCAGGGGCACAGCTGCTTCATCAGGGTCCTCACCACAGCCCGCAGAGGAATCTCGGCTCCGGCGCTTGGCGCAGCTCCTCCCCCTCCTTCTCCCCTGACCTTGGTGTCTCCATGTCGTTCCCCTCACATGTTCTCAGTCCTCCTCTGGCTGGAGAAAAAAGAAACCTGTGTCCCGCTTTGTTTTGATTTTCTTCTTAAATATGTCATCACAGAGGTGTTACCAGCCTCTCTGATTGCCCCAGGTTTGGCCAGCAGTACGTCCATCCTCAGAGCCATCAGGGATGGGCTCTTTCGGACATGGTGGAAGCTTCCAGCAGCTTCTCACAGGAGCCACCTCTGTGGTCCCCCTACCTAAAACCAGGGTGCGAAAAACCAACACAAGGGGGAAAACCCCACAGCTTGTCACCCATTAAATCTGGCAGAATAATTTAACCTGAAAAAATAACTTAATTGTAAACTATGTCAGAATAAAACATTATCAGTTAACATAGAAGTTAGCTGCACTCAGTTATACCTACACAACTAGGCAAAGTAAGCACAGTGCCGAATAATAGACACCACAATGGGCAAATGGGCACACCTGATTTGAAGCTTTATGCATTGGCTTTCTTAGTCTCCTTTAGAAATACAGGATTACAAAATACCATATTAGCAGTGAAGTTCAATCCTCTTCTCTAAAAACTTCAACAAAGAGAAAGGAGAGAAGAGATGAGAGTCTCCACTTCTCCATAAGCACAAAACAGTTAAAAGTCACCAGTTTCCAGAAAATGAGCAGCCTTTCTCTGTCCCATAAGAGTAACAACTTCAGAACACAACAGGGCCAACAGACTGTGATCTAGGGAAAATGTTCCTCTGCTATCAGTTCCTGTGGACAAAAGCAGGTATTCTAAGGGCAGACTTCTACAGGCACACCTAGCCAATATCTCAAAGCTAGAACAACCACTGACACTTCACAGAAGACTGAGAAAATGTACAAGAGCCCAGAAGCCAATTTCCATACCAGCCAGAAAGCAGGACTCCAAGTAACTTGTGAAAACTTAGAAGCATTGCCCACAAATAAAGACATAGTGGACGTGAAATATTTCCAGTACACTGGTTCAGTTACAGGCTCCTAGCATCCTGTTTAGGCAAGAAATGCACAGACAAATGCTATTGCCCCAAGTAATTTTGATCCTTTCCAAAACCTCTGCATAATTCAGAAAAAAAATCTCAAACTATAATTTCAATCAGTATGTAAAGACACTTATAATTTACACTGACTATGAAATCTCCAGCTTTGGATGTCTCCCCATAAGTTCATGACGACGCAGTAAGGTATTTTTCTTTCTGTTAAATACAGGCAAAACCACCTGAGCTTCATAACAGAGACTTGCACCTGCAAGCAGATAGTACTGGGGAAGACTTGTTCTAGTAGAGTGGCACACCACCGCACTGCAGGGTCCATGCTGCTGGTGGTCAAGGCACCCACGTCGTCTGGACAGCCACAGAACAATGCTTCCTCCTCAACACTACTGCCTTTGGAAGCAGAAATGGCTTGGCACATCAGCTTGCACAAACAGGACGGAATAAGGGGAAGGAAATTAAACTTCCCAAACCAAGAGAGTAACGCTGCAGACCACCATGTGGATTACTCAGTGTTTTACAGCAATCCTGAACCATGGGAGCTATTCTGGGACTGGGTGAAAAGCACCTATTACAAGATATTCCCTGCAACATCAATGTGTGCCGCAACCAAAAAAACCCCACAAAACTCCAATGTGCCAATAATACCACACTTTTAATACAACAGCACAACATCCTCAAGGACTACAATATACCTGGAAACTTCGAAAGACAGTGTTAAAACTGATCCAAGATATCAACAATGACTGTATCCTTATCAGCCTGCTCCTTCTTCAGAACAGTATCAGGCAATTATTTTCTTTAATTTTACAAGCTCAGTCTTGATACAATTTAGATTCCCTATTCATACTGGTCTCATTTCAACAGGTCCCATAAGGTCATTTTCCTTGAGGCAAGCAGCCTTTCAATTCCAGCCTGCAGAACCATCTGTGAAAACTGTAAATGTAAATATAGTTTCTAAAGTTTTTTGGTTTCACCAACCATTTTAATTTTTCCAGTATATTAATAATATCATTCCACTCCAAGCATAGTGGTACAAGGCTAGATGTACTGAAGTCTTAAGTCTTCTTTCTTAAGAAGCTGCTTCTCAGAGCTTCACCACCTTAGCTTAGCATCCCTTCTTCACTTTAGAAGAGGATAGCAGCAATCTCATTGAAATAGAGGAACAAAACCTGCAAGTAACATGTGAAGGAGGATGTAGCAAGGTTTGCAAGGATATGGAGAGATACCTGCCCCTACAATTCATCTCTGTCATTAGTCTGTATAACTGCATCAAAACCAACAAGAATGTCACCCAACAACTCACCAAAATGTGCAGACTCCACTCTTCCTGTATCACCTCCTAGACAACATCTGAGAGTTTAGCAACATCACCTACATTAGACTCTTTGGCACCGGCCTTTGTACTCAGTTCTGCAAAATTTCACACGTTATGCCAAAATTCTGCATAACATAGACATGCAACAAAATAGTAAAGGCTTGAAGATCTTTAGGTTTTGTATACACTTTTCTCAGCTTCACCCATCTCAGCCACGAAACTCATCACAGTTAAGTATGACCTACTGTACTGCATGGCAAGTCAATGACTGCTGTTCAGGTTTAGTGGATAATCCCCCTTTGTGTCACCTATCTTCCTGCAAGAGGGACAAAACACAGTTCGAGAAACAACAGTTTTATTTGAGACAGAGTTCGTACAAAGCCACTACCATCCAGGAAACAAACTGCTGAGCCACTGCTTTAACTGGCATAATTTCTTCAGAATATAAAATAGTATCAACAAGTTGCACAGGTTTGCTAATTAAGCCAGTTAAAAACAGAAAGACACCTGGACAGTAAGCCAGGGTCTCACAAGAAACACACGTTCTCCTCCAAAAACTGGAACAGCTTTGAATACCTCTGACTAACGGCAACAACCATTCATGAAGATTACTCCAATTACTATTGCACCACCCGTAGTTCTCCTAATTTCCAGCTAAAACTTCCTTGTTGTCAGTTTATGCTCCTCTGTCTTTGTAGTAAAGTGACTCTTTATCCTGGTGCCTCCTGCATATTTAACTTGAAGATTTATGGAGGCTATCAACTCCATGCAGGCTGAGATTTCACGCTCTTTTCAGCTGATCCGAGAGTGTATACCTGCCATAAATTAGATATAAGGTGGGGTATTTTTCCCCTTTGACAGCAGCACCACATAAAAACAAACAAACAAACAAACCAAACACTACAAAAGAACCAAAAACAACAAAAAACCCAAAAAACCCAAACCAACCCAAAAACCACACAAAAAACCAAACCCCAAACAAACAACAAGCAACAACAAAACAAAAACAACAACCAACAACAACAACAAACCTGAAACAAAAAAAACCCACAGAGAAACACACGGCAGAGCAAAGAGATACTGATCCTTTCAACTACCAACACTGTAGCCTGAGCTTTGAACAAAGCTCTCATGGAAAGGCGGTGTCAGCCTCCCCTTCCTATGCTAAAGGGGCCAACTTCTGTTCAGCACACATAATGCCAGCAGAGAAACTGACATACTCAAACATCTGTAAAGGGAGAAAATGGGGAGGAAAAAAAAAACCACCGAAAAACCCCCACGAACACAGAAGGACTGATCTGGAAAGCCCAGAAGAGCAGACTGAAGTTTCAGCACACTTCTAACATGTCTGCTCTGGTACTGATCATGCCTCACCAAGCCTGGCTAGAAGAAAAATCAGACAAGCAATTTTATCTGCTTCCTAAGGAGTTTAGATTTACAAAGATTTGTGCATTTAAACTGAAGGCACAGAATAATCAGCAACCTCTAGTTTTCATTACGCTGTATTTTAAAAGACATACAAAGCAGTCATTATTCTTCCCCAGAGAGAGAAATAAAGTAAGCAGGACCAAGTTATACCCAAAAAAGCATCAGCACTTCTTGTGCTTTTCATGAAGCAAACCTCTCAGCACATTATATGGCAGCAATTGTCACTAGTGGCAGTGTATGGTGACAGCTCTTGCAGCCTGCAGAATCAGCTACTTGCAGGTTATTGTGCATTTGTGAAAAGGAAACATTTTGAGGCATGTCTGGGAGGCAAAGTGACTTGAGATGCAAAATTTTTGCAACCGTGCTTTCCAGTTAAGAAACGTTCCTTGTCAGTATTCATGCAACCACTAAAGCCAGGGCTTACAGACAAGCATGGAACAACCAACTTCTTCTCCAAGACTGATGAAATATGTACATGGTTCACAAAGAGCACAGCAAGGGTTATTTGATGTAATTTGAATTACACAACCTTCAGTTCTACAAATAAAAACAAAAGAGCACATAAAGACACCAATCAACAAAGTTTCCTGGTCAAATAGGGCTTTGTTGTCAACATTATCAGAGCTCCTTCTGAGGTCTTTTTCCCTGACAAAATCATATAGTCCACTCAATTTAATTAATTATCATGTACTACTAAAATCTGAATAAAGTAGTTATAAAAACAGTGAATTATACACGTGCAATATTTATCACTGTGCCTGTATGAAAAACACAGGAAATGGCACCGCAGAGGTCTGCGCCTTCTGCTTCTTCAGTTTAACCACTTCTCTGCTGCATGAGAAGGAAGGTTAACACATGCCTTATAATGGAGCAGTGGAGATGAGCGTACAGCAAGAAAAAGCAAGGAAACAGAAACTGGAAATTTCAATGTACTACAGTTAAAAATTTTATAGCTTACACGCAACAGTTTTTGCCTTACAAAGCCACCTTTCACAATGGTCCTTCCCCTCCCCCATACGATTTCCTAATAATTAATAGGAAAAAAAGTTGCACTATGAGTTTACTAAAGATGGCTGTCATGGGTTTTAAAAGGAAGTATCACCAGAAATGCGTTTCACATCCTATAAATCTCACAGCACAGCCTGACCATACTGACACCATTTTAATACATGGGCTAGTTAGCAAGATTAACTTAGGTTGTCAAATCTGAAAAATGTCTGGAAGGTCAAATTCTGGTTGCCATTCAAGTTGGTTTTTTTGGGGTTTCTTTCAGTGTTTCACTTTCCTCCAAATACAGAAGTGCAGTGTAGTTACAGTCACGGTGTTTGGATAGATGACAGGCAGCCTCTGCAGTTGTAAAAAGCAGTGCTACCAAAAACCTGTATCTGAATAAGCCAAAACACATACATTCATGCACATATACATATATTTGTATATTCAGTCTACATACTCCCTGTTTACAATGGAAATCATTTTCCAAGGAAAAATAAAAAAATAATCCTTTTTCAGTCAACTCTGAAAGGCAGAGGAACATTTTACAGAATGTAAATACATATTTGCACAGCTCTCTGTTCTCTCTTATCAACATCTTCAGCATGTTATCCTAGGCATTTTTCTCTCACAACTGATAAAGCCATTAGATACATTAGGTAGCAGGGTTAGTTGCTGCTTTTTACTCTGAGCATCTCTGCTTAGTGAGCTACCAAGCAGAGTCAGGGCAGTCTCCAAAACTGACAAGATTCAGCCTAGCTTTCCTTCAACAAGTTACAAGTGTTTCCCTAGTGAGTCCAACAGGTCCAAACAAGCTTGACATTCAAAACTGTAGATACCTCTTCCTACTTTCTGAAACAAGAATGTAAAAATTGTGAACCGCAGTGCAATGCAAATGCCATTCTTCAATTCCAAAACTGTACCTTAACACTTTGCATCTCTTTTAGAAAGCACATGAAAGCTTGAAAGAAAATAAAACAACCTAAAATACCAAATGTGGGTATTGAGGGTGAAGGAAGAAGGAGCTGTCTATACGATCAGGAACTCACACAAACACAGGATATATTTATAACACAGCTTTGGATACCTCTCCCGAAAATTATTTAAGCAACACATTTCTCACAATACTGTATGAATTCCCAAGCAAGGCTGGTCATGGGAGGTAAAACCATACTTTGAAAAGTTCAGTGTGCTTGGAAGGTCCTTACTTGCTTGCTCACCATAGTGAGGTTTTTAATACTGCTGAACTTGAATTCCTGACTTTTGGGCAGACTGAGGTAAAAGCACTGCAGCAGGGTATTTAAAACGCACAGTCACACCACCTGCAACTCCAGGCAGAATTAACATGACAAAATTGCTTTTAGCAAATCTGTTGCTCTTCCACGATAATGTTTACTACCCCTTGAAACTTCATGGTTAGATGATTACTTAACACAACTGTAGACAGCCTGCATGTGAACAAGTAACATGTGTAATTTTATGTTTGTAAGATGGAAAACAAAAAAAAAAAGTGTATGCAACACACCATACATTAATCAAGAGCAATCTTCTTATATATTCCAAAGATAGCATTAGATCTGTAAGTATCACAAGACTGCGTTGGTACAAAAGCTTAAGATAAACCAGCGCAAACAGCCATGAACTTGTCTGGAGAAATCACATATGAGCAAGAAAAATAAATAAGGGTGATTCTAACAGTATTCACAATCACAAATTTCTTTTTTCTTATTCTCCCCAGGTGCAAATGAAAACGAACTAAAGACTAGAAGAAAACTCAGACATTTTGGTAACAGGACTATGATTGTTATGACTTATTCTGCAAAAGCACGGGAAAATATTACGCTAGAAAACTAGAGAATGCAGGTTTTTTTTAGCCCAGACACACCATCATCCCTTCTCCTTATTTCCAACAACCTTAGGTTTTATGCTAAGCAATACTTAAACCTCCTTTATTACTTCCCATCAAAAATTTAATTTACACAGCTCATTTTCTTTCTTCAACACACTCTTCTTATTCAAATGATTTTTTATTCTAGTTACTGTCAGAAGTATTATAATGCAACAAAGACTTAAATAATTTACACGGGAAAACAGTGTAGATTATTAAAATTAAAATTCATTGAGCTCTCCCAAAAGGCTGGTTGGCCTAGGAACTTAAGGATCTTTTCATTCAAACATAAGTCTGTTAATAAAAACTCACCTGTTAATTTATTCACCTTTTTTGCTTCATGCCTACAGCTAAGTAAGAGGAAATAAAAGCATTCTTCCAAGAGAAGGGGATTTTGCAAAATGGAACCTTTTATCATTGCTTAGTTGAATTATTAATTCACAATTTGAGTTCCCAAATGAATACAGGAAATTTTAAAGTCAAAGGTGTTTTTAATATTCACTGTTTTTTGAGTTTTGAGCCTCAGGGTAACTATATTTATATGCAAACCTAACAGTCAGAAACCTGCTAAGGGGTAAATGAGGAATGGAAAGTGACAGAATTAAAAAATGCATTTTGTGTAACCCTAGAAATCTAAGTTCAAAAAGAAGTGTAAAACACCACTGAAATAAACCACACAATTATCCTGAGGTTCGCTTTCTCTTATGGTTTTATACCAGTATTTCACACTGGAATAATCCTGGTTTTTTACACTGATACCAAAGTGAAAGCTTTGGCCCTTTTAAATAATTATATTCCATTTTTAAAGCAAAAGCCCTGCCAAACATTCCCCAATGTTTTACCATCCACTGGTATTTTCTCACATATGTAGATAAAATTGACAAGGTTCTTAGATTTCTTTACTCTTTTTCAAGTGAAAACTAAAGTAGATTTTAACATTCTTTAAAATTCACAAATTATTTTAGGTTTAGACTGCATGCCAAGCTTCTATAGCATAAGGATGGATAAAACCCCCAGTGCTGTAATACTCTGTTGGTAAATGATCAAATAAATTTAACATTTTTAAACTGAATGCTACTACCTAACACTGCCAATTGAAACCCCCCATTTGTTCTGGTTTTTTTGGTTGTTCTTTTACTACCTAACGTTTTCAGTGTTTGTACTTTCCATACTGTAAAAACGTAATGTCTGTTCTCCACTGCTGTGTTCTGGAGCTTGTGACTTCCAAAGAACATTTATTTGGAAAAAAAACCTTCATGTATTTAAACACTTCTTAGTAATTGGCCTAAGGGTAATTGCTCTGTTTCATAAATATGTATTAGGGACCAAACATTGCACTGATATTTCCTCTTAAAAAAAAAAATACAGAGAAATTACATAAACCTTAACATCTTCTAGATTTGAATATCGGCATTGTCTTCTCCCTGAAGAACCTTAAAACCCCACAATATATGTCTTTATTTTCTTCCGTGAAGTCAATCATTTATCAGTACTTGTAAGCACAAAAATGGTTTTATTTTTAAGAGTCCAGAAACCTGAACCTGAATTTTGGAACACTGTGTATCTTTGTCAAAAAAAAAAAAAAGAAAAAAGAAGGAAATCAAATAAAACAATTTTAGCTGCCAAAACAATTGTTTAGACCACAAAATCCAATTATGCTTTAGCATGATAACACATCTTCCTATCAAGTTATCATTACTTCGGAGTCTAACACAGAATGTTAATCTAGATGTATGGAAATGCCAACCTAGAACACTACGTGGAAATAAAAGTACATATTTATCGTCAAAGGTACATCAACAAACTTGTATATAAATGGAATGAAGTTTATTGGAAATACAGTGCAATTAACTTTCCTATAATATGGGGGGCTTCTTGGTTGGTTAGTTGTTCTTTGGGTAGAGATTTTCTGGGGGTTTTTTTGTTTAAGAAATCATGAAATATTTCTAAGTTCTTGCCTATTCAAGTAACTTGTTCACAACATTTGCTATGACTGGACCCTTCACTGGAAAGGTACGCAGAGGCAGATATGGGGCCATATGCTCCACGTATACTGAACGCCCTGTGTTAACTGAACACTGATCCTATGCTTTGAAGTCACCAAGATGAACACTAGGAAAGGATTCTGCCATACCTCCTTAAAGAAGGGGGAAAGAACGCGAAAAGGACGCTAACGTAACACAATTCAGTGTTTTAACAGTCTTAAAACATGGAAAGCACTGAATAAACAAGGCATGACTAATAGTGTGAGCTCGAAGGAGCTCACAACTACGGAGCATTCAAGAACGAAGGCTCAAGCAGGCAGCTCTGCATCTGCAGCGCTCTGCTCACATCCCTTAATCTGACTTCCAGCTCCAACAGCGATACCCAGACAGTGATCTTCACCACAATTGTATCGATGGAATACTGAGCTTCTCGCACTTCTATAATCACGTTTTTAAAGGAAAATCCAACACGCAATACAAACGCAGTCCTTCACACTATGAACAATGCAAACTTCCCTCCTTCAATCCCAGCCCGTTTCCAGCTCCCCGCCTGGCGAACAGCACCGAGTCTCGCAGAGCCACAGCTGCGCCGCCGGCAGCTGGTTCGCCTATGGGCGACCAGCACCCGGGAAGGCGTCCAGCTGAGCACTTAAGAACTCTCCCTGTCCAAAAATCTCATCAGACCCGTATTGAAAAGGCAAAGACGCGGCAACTTCAAATCCAACTCCCTTTCCCCTCTTCGGGCACCTCAGACATGGTGGAAAGGCAACACGGGTGCGAGACTGCCCTCGCCCCTTGCCCCGCCGCGCTCAGCGGCCACGGCTCCATCCGCCCACACCCACCTGCCGAGGTCCTCGCCCGTCTCGTAGTGCTCCTCCAGGTTCTCCTGCCGGAACACCGTCATGGTCGCCGCCTGCCGCCGGCTTCAGCCCCTGCTCGGCGCCCTCATCACCAGCGCCCCGGAGCCGCCCCGCGCTCGGCTGCGCGCCCTGCGGAGGAGCGCGGAGGTGAACGCCCCTGTCCGCGGTCCCTCCCAGCGCCGGGGGCGCTCCCCGCCCTCCTCACCGCGAAGGAAGCGGCACCCACGGGCCGAAGGGCACCTCCCCTGCCCCTGCCCGAGCGCCGGGAGAAGAAAGCGGCGCCTCCGCCCCTTCCCCGGCAGCCGCCCAGCTGCCGTGGCGGCCA
>WEKY01001314.1:55205-75117 GCA_013390045.1 Picathartes gymnocephalus
TTTTGGGAAAAGTAGGATTCAATACAAAGGTATCACAAAAGCAGAAATAACATTTTTGACAAACCTTTTCTCTTTTCTCTTCTTTGCTTGTATTTTGTTCATTTGTATTTGTATTCATTTATACAGGAATATTTGTAACTATGAAAAATAAATGTTTGTGGCCACTAACACTTCTCTTAAAAGAAATAAAGTATGGTTGTGTTAGCTTGTGTCACTTGATGTGAAGTGACAGCAAATTTCCTGTTTATGTTCTCAATGTTCAGGCTACAGACTACTTAGAATTTACATTCCTTGAGATTTAACAAGATGTAACTGAGGTCAGAATTTGGCCTGCATAATTTTCTATTCTATACAAATAAAAAATTAATGAAAATAATTACTTTCGGTTAAAGCTTCTGAAGTAGGTTTTGATGGCCATTACAAGACACCCTGGCAGCAACATTTCACTTCAAGAACTGCACAGCTTGGGATGGTGAATAGGTGCTTGGGGAGCCAATTTTCTATATTTTCTGTGTGAGAAAGGTTAAAGCTTTGCAGTAACATTAAATGAAAGAACAGTGCTAATCATGCCTCTACAGGAAGAAGTAAAGCCTTTTGTCAGAATGCCAGATTAATATTGCATGGCTCTGTGCCAGCAACGTCTGCCAAACCCTGGGATCACCACTCTGTCTGCTGGAGACAAGCTCCTGATACAAGGAAGAGTGACCAGTTCTGGGTTTCTTTTCCTCTTCAGGGTTAAAATGAGCATTGTGATCTACTAGCTAGATGAGCTAAGGATTAGCCTGTACTAGCGATCTGCTCCCCCCTTTCCCCTTGGAGACATCTTCATTTCATGACTTTAGGCTTCACCTCATCCTGTTTTCCTAATGCCTGCACTATGGAAATCACATTTGCTGTTTCTTTGCTCAGATATGATGTTAATTTCAATTGCATACTCATGTTTATACTATTTTACCTCTAAACCAGGTAATTCTATTTTTTTCATTATATCAATTGTGTATTTTGAAATATCTGCAAGCTTTTTGTATGATACTGAAATGATCTTTTTCCACACCTTTTTTCTGACACAGATCTTCCAAAAGAGGTATCTGCTGCCCTGAGCTCCATGAATAAAACCCTCTGGGAGCACCAATAATATTGATAGTTAAAATAAAAATTCAGTGAAGAAAGGCAGCACACCTATGGCAAAAGCCATTGATTCAAACAAAGAAATTTCTCTCTATATGACTAGTTTGTACAAAATACAAATAAACCAGAGCCAAAACTGAAACAAGGACAGAAAAGAACAAACAAGAACCAGGGACTCAATTTGACAGAAGACAAATCTAAACACAGATATAGGACCTGAAGGAGTTTTTTCCTCCAATGTGCCATAGGATGAGATAAGGACGCTGTTCTGTTAAAAATGCTGTTTAGAAGCACCCACCATGCTGGGAGGTGCAGAAATACTGATTTACCACATGTTCACTATACTTAGCATACATTTTTAGCAGATTAGATTGGCAGGCATTCCTCACATTTGGACCATTTCAGAAAGCAGTTGGGGACCTGAGTTGCATATAGTGTTCTGTGGCTGCTGAGTATAGAAATCTGTGGCTGGCACTGATCTTTCTCATACAGCTCTGGAGCACACACTTCCTCATCTTTGTTGGCAAACAAGGCTGCAAACAAACCTTAGCGTGTGTTAGGTGTCCTGAGATGAAAATGTCGGGCAAAGAGGGTAGTCTTCTTAGGGCATATCTGATTATATGCAATGTGTCAGCCTTTGTGCAGAAAAAAACATCTGCAAGGACAAGTGCTGCTGAGAAATTTTCTGAGACCAATTTTCACTCTCTCTTCAAGTGTCTTGCCTATAAATTATGAGTTTGCAATCAAAGGATTCTGTTCAGCAGACGAGGACTCTGCCTCAGAATTACTGCTCACAGAAACTGCAACACTTGCATCTGGATGGAAAGGCACTGTATCACATGTCCATGACACTGAAGAAGTAAAAATTGGTCTCAGAGTTTTCCTGCATAAAGAACATGGACAACCTTACGTGCTTTTTTGGCCTGGTATCTGCTTTTAATATTTATTTGCTCTTGTTGTTCTCACAACATCACTACCAGTTTTCCTGCTGGCAGGCCCTCTGGCAGGAACCCCAAGCTCTCTGATGTGAGTGAGCCTTGGCACTGCTGCTAGTGTCAAGTGGAGTATCAGCTTCTTCTATCCCTTTGTGTTGCTAATGGAGCTTAAAATGAGCATGGCTTTCCTAAGTGTTTGTACAGAATTCCCCACTGTTTTTTTCAGAGTTGTACTTGACTTTTTTTAATTTAAGTACTAACCACGAGCACCTAAATTCACCTGTGCTATTCCTATACCCTAACAATAATATGTGACAGGCATAAATCCACTCTTTATGTTCTTTTACAGCTGATAATCGTTAGAGAGACCTCTGTGAATACTGTGGAGTACTTTTAGGTTGCTGTTAGTTAAGCCTAAGTTATAATTTTCTTTGAAACAACGTGTGTTTAGTATGAACTGATTTTTGTTGAATATCAAATGCTTGGAATTTATGCAGCAGAGACCTCCCACCTTGTATGTAACAGAACAGTAGCAATTTTACCTCCTATTAAACAATACAGATATACTCTGCCTTGTATCTGTGTAGGCTGCAGTAAGTGTACATGTTTTTTTCTATGGAAAAGTCTTATTGAATTGAACAAGGAAGAAATCAGTAAGATTCCACAGACATTTAGTGCAGCTAATAGCTATGAATGGAGAATTACATCCCCATTACGGTGCTCGAGTAGTTCTAATAATTCTACAGAAAGCTTGTCATTCTCTATTAAACTCCATAGGAATTTCCCCTGGTTTTTGAGCTACTGGGACTGGAAGTAGATGCTAAGGATTAGCAAGCACTACCATTTTATTGGACTATTAAAAGTTATTTTTTAGTCTGCCTTACATAGGTGTCATTCTTCTGGGACCAAGAAACAATCCGAAATCTAAATTCTGTTATAGTGGTGCACTATAACACCACCAGTGTAATAGGGGGAAAAAAGGTGGAATGAGTGCGGTGTCATCATGGCTTTAACCTGGTAGAAAGAAGAGAAATAGGATGCTCATTCTTGTCTTTAACTCCAAAACAATGATATAACCCACATTAAACAGTGCAGCTAAACTACTTCAGCATTGAGTGTTGTTTAGGGTTCAGCAAATGAACATATTGTTAGATTGGTAGGTTTTAATAAATACTGCAGCGTGAGAGATGGGATTGTGTCTGCCTGTGGGCTGCAGGAAACCCTAGACTACATTCAGGGATTGCACTCCCCTGAATGACACCAAGCCTATGTGATTCTGATATCATAGCAACATCCATGAGTGATGATCTTTTTTTCTGACACTTGTTCATATAAAAAACAGTGTCAGTGTGAGTCCTGCCCTTCTACTCTTCACCACAGTAAAAAGAAGGACTGCAAAGTGGTCCTACCAGCTTCAGTGCTTAATCACGGGGGAGTTCTCTGTGGTGGGAACCACTTTGTGCTCAGTGCCTACAGACATCAGCGCACACTGAGCTTTAATAATGAAAAGGCTTGGTTTTGCAACGGCACAAAAAATAAAGAAATAACACTTAATACTTTCCAAATGTGGTTTCCTAAGAATAAGAAGGAATTTAAGGAGTAACTGTGCCTGCACAGTGTAAAGCCATATGGCTAGCCTTCTTCTTTGTGCTCACCAGGTCACGCTGTGTACACTGCTCAGGAGAACACAACTCAAGAGAAGGAAAATTCCTGTAGCATTTGAGAGTAAACGATTTGCTTTGCCTATGCTCTTCTCAGGTTAGAGAAGGGAACCTCACGTCTACACACTCCTCACCAATCTCCACTTCCTCCCTCACAAGTGCAGTAGGATTAGTGAACAGAGACTTTGCCTTAAATTAGGCCTACCAAGCAAGCAAAGGGGTGAATTTGATGTAGTGAGGCTTTTGCTGACCTCAGCTTTTGCAGGTAAGCACATAGAAGGTGGTGCTGGAATTTGCTCTTACATAGCAACACAGAAGGACAATGCTGTCTGTGTAGAAGAACAACTGTAGCATGAGTCCATGGTCTTGTAACTTTTGGTCAAGCTACTGCTTCCATGTGACCCTGAAACTTCTGTGCAAGAGAAAATGCTTTCATTAACAGTTTCCCTATGAAATGAGAATCTACCACAGTGTCAGTTATTGCACACAGAGGAGACCGAGCAGGACGAGACAGGGTAACCATAAATTTCTGTTTATTTCATTTTCTCTGCCATCATTGGTATTAGTTCATTAATTTGTTCAAAGTGTAAAATAACCAGTGTCCATGGTTTAGGAACAGCAATCCTCCAATTCAGTACCCCCCCTGCCCTGAGACTCTCCCAAATGAAGCACTGCTCATCTGCTCACCACACTTCCCCATCTCTCTCTGAGGATAGAGCTGAGAATTGGAGGCACAAAATTGTGAAAATCACAAGCTAGGAGCAATTTACAGGAAACAGCAATGAGATAAGAAAATGAACAGTTACAGCAACAGTATTAATAAGAGAAGTGTACAAACAGAGGGTGATATACATGGAAAATGCTCACTAAGCCCAGGAATATGAACAACAATGGTAGAAGGACTCTTGCCACAGCCATGGCCATGTTTGCTCTCCTGACTGGAAAGGGCCATGGTTTCTCTCAGAAGAGCGCGAGTGCCTTTCCCTCTGCCCCAGCAATGATGTAAGATGGTATCTAATAACATGATGTCTTGGTCATGCCTGCTGTCACTGATCTGGACAGGAACCAGGATACCAGTTCTTAAAGCCACTGCACTTAGATGGTATTGGCCTGAAAAGGAATAACACATATTAAAATCTTCAATTTATGCATAGGGCAACAAAAACATGCTGACTTCGTGCAATAAAACAGAGGGAATATTACATGAAACACCTTCTAAATTTTCATAAAATAGAAGAGACTTTTAAAATTTAAATTACTTATTCTGGCATATGGCAACATAGATACTACTGCAAAGACAAAGCTAGTGCTAACTTAAAAGCTCATAACCTTGCCAGACAAATAGAGCTGTAGACACAAAAAAGCCTCAGGGTTCTTCAACGTCCAGATGAAAATTGCTTTTGCTGGGAACATGTACATTTTTGATCCTAATTCAAAATGGGGCCTTTGACAATAAATTAATTTTGATACCACAAACAGTAGAGCTAAACTACAGGGGATCAGAAATTAACAATAAAAATGAAGATCAGACATACAATATCATTCTAGGTGAAAAAAAAATATTTCAGGATAAAGATATTTTAAATCATAACTAAAGAACCTGGAAAGAAATGCAAGTTCTTGTCAGTGCTGGAAGAAAGAATCTCCATGCACTCTTGTGCAGAGATAGGTGGTGGCTCCACATGTGCATGCAGTAGCCTCAGTTCCAGAATTTCAGGAGTTTTGGGCTATGGGTAATTAAAAATTAGTCCTGGCATTCTACAGTGTTCAAGTCACATCCAGACTTCACACTTTCATTTGTGTCGTTAACAGAGACATAAAAGATGTGAGTGATGCTGTGCTTGTGCCTGAATCAAGTGTTTTCCTTCCAGGGATATGCTAACATACTTTACTGCTGAGCAGTCCAGTATGGTCAAAGCTTTAAATTTTTTAGCAGCCCTTTCTCCCTTACCCCCAATGTGAAACTGGTAAAAGAAACATATTTTTTCACATGATTTATCTACATGGAGGTATCTATTATATCTGCTGCATCAGTTATTTTTATTAAATATTATAGTGAGCTCTGGCAGGTAAGTCACAGTTCCTTACAGTCTGAACTATCTCAATTGTTTCTCAACAAGGTAGGGGCATCCTGAGGAAATGGTAGAGATGATAGAATTCTTCCAGGGAGGAATGTGTGCCCTTGGTATTTCTTCTTTCTGGAAATACTGGCAGACTATCTAGAGAGCCTAACACTATGTAAACCTCCTTTATTTTGAAATTAATTTATTTATTTCTATAGTACATTTGTTTTAATATCCATTTCTGCCAGTTTACTCCCCTTGTATCTCTTCGCCTGCCTTGGTTTCCATCATGTACTTTGGTTGCTATTTTTGGTTGCTAGAGGCTCTTTCTGCCTTGAACACTTCCCAGCACCTGGGCTCTGTCTGAGGCAGCTGAGACTCAGTGCATCGCCTGATCCCACAGACCAGGGCCAGAGCTGCAGCCTAGCACAGCCCTGTGCTGCCTTCCTCTGGCCTTAGACCATCAGTTATGAACTGCTCTTGGTCTATCAAATCTGGGACCAGGGAACCTTGAGCTTGGCCTCTTTTCAGTGATTCTAGAAATGAGAAAGAACACTGTCAGCATCTGTCTGAATTTTCTGTGAAAATCCTAGTAAAAAGGATGTTGAGACCATTCCTATTTTAATTCTACTTTCCAGTCATTATATCTTGAAGACAATAATGAATTCCTGGCCTCTGATCTCCTCTGTTAACAGGGCTCATTAGCATGACCTTGCAGTGCTTGGCAGTACCAGACACCTGACTTTGTTTCTTCCTGACATTTATCAGTCACTCTGAGGTTGTAATCTGTTTACATCTCATGAAAACCTATTTGCCTTCTATGAAGCTGCTGTCCTTGATCACAAAATGAGGGAACACTGTAGCACCTGGCTCTTTACGACTCTAAAGGGAAACACAGGAGCAATGCCACTGACAGATAAATGGAAATGAGACAAACAGGTCCTTGTAACGGTGATGGGACAATGAAAAAAAAGTGTTGCCTCTTGAATAAAGTAGATAGTATCCAGGAAGTTGGTAACAAAAACAAATCCATCAAATGAGGCAGATTTCCATAGTTATACAGGTTTTGACAGCAAAAGAGCATTTGGAGAATCTTTTGCCTCAGATATAGCTGTAAAAGACACAAAGAGCAACCTCAGTTAAGCATTTGCAGATTAGTTAAAACATTGGACCATCAGTTTTTCATGTAATCGTTCATATAACAATGAAGTTGGCACCTCCAACATAAGAGGAAAGATCAATGGCTAACAACATGATCTCGACCTAAGGGATTACTTCTGGTGTTTCTACAATATGTTCCCACCTTGCAGACCATAAGAGAGAGAAGTCCTTCCCAAACAGTTTCTGGACAAAGGAACAAGATAACAGAAGTCATACCCATAGTTGCCAGGATTTACCTCTCGACTACTTTAGCCACTGAGATCCTCAGCAAAGACTCCTATACTGGCCTTAAAAGGCCCCAGAGGACCTTCCGTAAGGAAATGAGGACAGTAATGTCCATTTCCAGTTCTTTCCTATTCTTGATTGTTCTGAGTGGCTGTTAGTGGATAGCATAGCTAATGCCTGCAAAACCAGAAATACCCTTATTTCAACACTTATGAAAAGAGCTGAAAAGCTTTGCCTCATGAAAACTGGTGCCTTAGTTTCATTCATTAGGTAGGGAGAAGGAGTGGAAAGGATGGAGCTAGAAATGTCTTTCTTGTCCAGAATGAGACTATGTTTATTGCCTGTTTCCAGACCTGGGAGTTCATGAGGCCTGTCTGTTAAAGAAAGTTGGCTGATAACAGACCCCTGACACCTGTTTGCAGGTGTGTGAATCAATGCACACAGGTGACTGAGAGCAACCAAAAAACTCACGGCTGAAATGCAAAGAATAAATTTACTCAGTTGCCTCAGTAACTGGAGGGTCCTGACACAAGGCTGGGTAGCAGGGACACAGAGTGAGGGCACAGGCACCGTCAGGCTCAGCCCAGTCCTAGCGGGCGGCAGGGCTGCTGCTGTGCCCCTTTACTAGGGCCTTGCACGCGTGGTTCAGCACCGTGCTGTGACCTCCCTGTGCTTTTTACAGTCTCTGCTTTGATCTCTCTCCCACCGGGGAGCTCAGCCATGCCTGGGATAGGGCCTACAAGTCTCTGTAAACACCTATGTTATCTCTACACAGAAATTCTACTTCTCCAAACAGATAGAGGATAAAGAGCAGTAGATTTAGCATATGGTTTCCCACACTGTTTGCTCTTCGGGCATTTCCAGCTGTAAGGTCACTTGAGTGAATCCACCATCCATCCTCATCACCATTCTTCCTCTTTTAACTCACTCCTCTCAAGAGCAGAGCTTTAGAAAGACAGCACCTCTCCTTGTAGGTAGGCTTGAATCTTTTCATAATTTGATTCTGGGTACTTAGAAGTTATGGGGAACCACCACCATGGTAGCTCAGTTATACTGTTTGGATCCTTCAGTCCAACACACAATGTCTGCTTTCTTCTCCCTTCACCCAACTTCTACATTGCATTTTCTTCTGCTTTCTGTGCACTTCAGACTGTCAGATGGAGTTCACTTCCAAATGAGGCAGGTTATGTTAGGTTCTGTAATTCTCGCCCAACAGGAGGGAACATTGCTCACTGAGGAAGCTGCTAAAGTTGCCTTTGATTAGTACCTTTGCCTTTTAGTGGTGAGTCACCCTGTTCTTTCCTCCTGTGAAAGCTAATCTTAGTTGTTGTTTTGGGACAAATACTTTACAACTGCAAAGTTATTCACTAGCAGTGAACTCAATGCCTTTCTATTTACAGCAAAATTTTTACACTCTGCTGTCTTGTGATAGATCTGAACTTAACAGAATCACAGGGGATAGCACCATACCCTTCTGTGCTGAGAAGAGCTCAAGAAAAAAAAAAGTGATACAGGAAACAGAGAAGAGGTAAAGGGCAATGGAACACTCTTCCATGTAGATGTTTTGAAACATACATTTTTTTATGAGGACATGAAAAGGAAGCCAAAGCCATAAAAAACAGTGGGCCATGCATTAGCCTCTCACTATCCAAACTCAAGAAATCCTATGTCCCTGATTAGTAAAACACCTCTTAATACACAGCAAAACATCATCATGCTGGAGAAGGTGAACCCATTTAAGAAAGGTAAGGTCTTGAAAGAAATGCTGTCATGGTCAATAATTAAATTGTATGACTCTGTAAACACAAATAACTGTGAGTGCCAAAAAAGTTTTGCTTCCTGCTGGGGAAATTATCAGTGATCAAAAAGCGCCTCCACACCTCCACCTCTGTTATGGGGAAGTGTAAGACCTATTTAAATGTGTGTAATGGAAAAGACTGTGAACCAGAAAACATTCAGCTGTCCAGGCTGTGGTAACAGTGGGACTTCCTTTAGAGATTTGCTAACCCTCTGCTTGCCCCAGAATCACAGAATGGGCAAGGTTGAAGGGGACTATAATGGGCCATCTGGTCCAACCTCCCTGCTCAAGCAGGTTCATTCCAGAGCACATGGCACAGGATTGTATCTGGACAGAATATCTCCAGTGAGGGAGATTCCACGACCTCTCTGGACAATCTGTTCCAGTGTTTGGTCACCTGCACAGTAAAGAAGTTCTTCCTCATGTTCAGCTGGAACTTCCTGTGCATCAGTTTCCACCCATTACCTCTTATCCTGTTGCTTGGCACCACTGAGAACACCTGGATCCATGCCCTTGAACCCCTTGCTTCAGATACTGATAGACATGGATGAGGTCCCCTCTCTGTCATCTCTTCTTGAGGAAGAACAGGCTCAGCTTCCTCAGACTTTCCTTGGAATAGAGATGCTCCAGTCTCAAAATTATCTTTGTGTTCTTCCACTGGATTCTCTCCATATAGTAGAATCATGAATGGTTTGGGTCTAAAGGGACCTTAAAGACCATCTATTTTCAATCCCTCCTATGGGCAGGGACATCTTCCACTAGACCAGGTTGCTCAAAGCTGCATCCAACCTGACTTTGAACACTTCCAGGGATTTAAGTATTTCTAGATGCTACTGTCTTTCAAGCATGAGTTATTTATATGTTTTTCCAGGTTAAATGCAGTAAAGTAGTAATGCAGTCTGAAGATCTAATTGCAGCAAAAGGAGAGATCTGAAACTAATGTATTTGTGCATGGAACTGGCATCCAGGCTAACAAAGGTTTGTTCAGTGGTGGCTTGGGGCACTTGAACCCCATCCTGCCATGGGACTATCATGAGTTGGTTTGACTTCCAAGAAACTATACCCCAGATACGGCTTGATGAGATTGTGCAATATAAGGAGGGTGGTTGCTTCTCCAGAAACTCTCATTCTGCTCCCACTGGTTGCTTTTGAGGCAATCCTAGCATTGCAGTATGGAGGCCGGTGGGCCTGTCGGGGGACATAGAGCAGAGCCCTGGAAGGTGTCCCCTAGGTATTGGCCTCTCCTATTGATTTATGCAGACCCCTGTCACAGATGTCAGTTACCCCAGTTCCACTCCCCGCTGTTTGCCTTGTATGGCCATGTTCTGTATCCTGTAACCCCATGGGCAGTCGGCCTGTTGGCCGGCTTATCCCCCAGTTTGCTGTGTGAGGTTTTGTTCTAGTGAATTCCCCATTTTCTGTACCTCCATTGGTTTGTCCCCCTGCTCATCTTCTCTGACCACATTCCCTGTTGGTGAATGTGTCTGTCTCCCCACCTGCCCTCTCCATTCACTGGTCCCTGCCATTTGGCTCTGCCCCCTCCATATCTGTGTATAACACTGGACTCTCCATTTTCCCTGGTTCTTTGTTCCTGGTGCCTTCAGCCCGTGGACCCAATAAACCACTCTGGATTTTCCATACAGAGACGCCTCCTTCCTCCGTCACCTTTACTCAACCTCCAGCCGTGTGTGCGAGTTGGCGCGCACCCTCTGCCCAACTGGAGCGTCCTCTCCCGTGGAGATGCTTGCAGGAAGGTAGCAGTGCCGAGCTGCCTGACCTGTGCTGCTACATTACAGTATCAGAGTTGTTTACATGGTCAAGAAAAACAGCTTTTTAAAGACAATATTTATCATATTCTGTCTTCACCATTATCTATTAACACAAGATTGAATCCTGAAGTTGTTTTGCATTTAAAAAAAAAAAAAAAAAAGAGAAAATTGTAGCAATGGGAAAGGCACAACTTGGCCTTGAAGCTTGCTCATGCTGTCTTACTAAGACATTTTGCTTTCTGAATTTAAGGATCTCTTTTACTCTCCTTCACCACTGTATACCATCCTTGTGGAGATTACTTGCAAGGAAACTTAATGCTATAAAAGAATGAAAGACATTTCTAGCAGCCTTTAGGCCACCTAAGCGGGTAAGAAATAAGGAGAAGAGCCATGTCAATGAACTCATCTTTTTCTCCAGTGACAAGTGTAAGATTCTGAGAGAGAAAGTTTTGGTGGTAGGCAAATGGCTAAAAATTGCTTATGCTTACTTCCCTCTAAATTTTCCATTGAGTATCATTTACCCCTTACTGAATAACATTTACTTCTCTTTAGAACTTTTCTACTCTTATGGGTTCTAGATTCCCATTCCAATGCATTTCAGGTGCCTATATCTAATAGTTAGGAATGGGAGTCTGATGAGATCTGAGTACTGGGCCACATTGTAACATAGTTAACGTGTATTTTCCTAAATTTAGATCTTTCCAAAACACGAAACCAAAAACCAAATAAACTGTAGAATGCAGAATCTAGCAGCTTTTGTTTTTTGGGCGTTTGTTTGTTTGTTTTGGGGTTTTTTTGGTTTGTTTTCTTTTTTTTTTTAGTATGCTGCAGTCACTTATGAATCAGTGCACATCTGCTTTGATGCCAATGTAGCTTTTGGATGGACAGACAAGCCCTGATCCTGCAGTTTGCCCCAGATATAAGGAATCAAAGTAAAACACTGGTGCTCTTCAGGCAAATTGTTCACAAGTTTGTTTTAGTTTCTAGATGCAGAAAGGTCACATGACTTCATGTCTGCAGGAGTTAAATACTATGAGGTAGAAATTGAAAGGAAATTCTCTATAATTTTTGTAATTCAAAACAGTTTTTGCAGCATTTGCTGCCAGCACAAAACATTGAGGTTTGGACGTTGACTAAAGGATTAAAAAATACAAGCTCTGTGAAACTGGTCATTAATTGGTGAAGGGGACTAAATGTTTACAATGGAAGGCACAAAACATGCACTTACCTTCTACATCACTCCCTCTGTATCTTCATGCCCCTTGACTGCTTACTTCCCAGCCCCGGGGCATTTCACTACAGCTGCATCCTGCCCTTTACAAACTGCCCTTCTTGACTAGCATTTGGTGCCTTTAATAGAAGTTGCAAGTCATGCTGGTTTGCAACAGCTCGGTGATGTATACAAAAGAGGGAAAACAGGATCAGAGCCACATGTTTGTATTTGCTTGTAGCCTAGGGAGAGATTTGAACTTAGGTTTGCAGGAGGAACAGGCATTATCTTTTTTATTTTTACAACTCACAGTATATTTCAAAAGTTCTTATGGCTTAGAGCCCACAGCTTAAAGCCTGTTGTTGAATTTGTGCTTCTTTTGATTAAAAAAACCCCACCCCACTGTGCTTGTATGGGTTTGAAAGAACATAAAACAGTACCAAGTGCAGCTCTTTTATGCAGGCAGGCAGAAATACACTGCTCATTTACTGTTTTCTAAGTTATTTCGACAAATTGAGGCATGCCTTTTATGAAAAATTGTTTCCTGTTTCTAAAAGAACTCTGCATGAGTTCTTGTTTAGTAGCTCAGGACACAAAGTAGGGTGGAACAAGACTTGCATTTTGCAAATTATTATGCATTTGATCATCTATAGTTAATGCTAGCTGTAAGAGCAGCACTGCCAGGTCAGTAAATTCTCCAGTGAAAGGTCTGGCCTGTGTGTTTCTTCACAAAAAGGCACTCCTGAGTGTCTCTGGAGGGAAGGGATGGGAGTGTCTACCTCAAACAGCAAGGCTCCTGCCCTGCCCTCCAGTCAGGTGTGTGGTAAGAAGGCATTTGCTATCCCAAACATGCCCAAGAAGTAAAGCAGAGCAGTGTAGTTAATGCTCCTCTTCCTCATAGGTCCTGCCAGTGTCAAGAGAGAAAAGCTTTCCTGAGTTCAAATCTGACAGTGGTTTACAGGCTATCTGAGCAGCTTCAGGTCTTTCAGCAACGGATCTCTGTTGTGCAAGGCAGCTATGGATCCCACTGTAGATGTAACATGTGGATAAAAGTATACCTGGATACCACAATACATAGACAAACTGTCCAGGACAAGTCCCAGATGTTCTTGAGTGAAGATTTATCTTGGAGATTCAGAGTTATTATTTTCTTCTCTGATTTGCTGTGCAGGATGATGATAAGATAATGCTAACGCTGTTCAGCTGCTCTTAAAATCCAAAAATACATGAAAAGTGAATGTAAGTCCAAAACAATTCCTACAGTACTGTTGATAAAAAAGTCAGAAAACAGTCATTGGACTATTATGAAGAGGCAACTATTGTGTGACTATTTCATCTATAATTTCATTCTGAGTATTTATTTCTATATTTTATGTCTATAAAAGTGACAAAATTAGTTCAAAATGAAACATGATTTGATTCAGGTGATTTCAGTCATACTTTTACTCAATGGAAATAAATTGATACAATATTCTGCCTACTGTCAGAATAAATTGACTATTTAGTGGATTAAAGTAATCATCTAGACAGTTATCATCTGTTCTTATTAGTTGCTTACTTGTACTCTTCCTAAAGAGTGTAATTTACAAGTAGCTAAATTTTCAAATACTGTATTTCTGTGAATTTCATTATATAAATATTTAATTTGAAGAAAATATGTACATAAAATAAGCCTTAACACTTTTTCCTGAGTGGAAGCCAGAGCAAATGAATAGAAAAGAAACATAAGGACAAAGGCAGATTGATCCCTACTAAGTAGTGGATTATTGCCCTGTAATTGCTACATTTGGTAAATACAGCATTTCATTAAAAAGCTTAATGTAAAACTGGAAAACTCTTATACACATGCTGATTTATTTTATATCCTTTGAATTCAGAAAATTCTTTCCTTAGTAAGATCCTGAGATATAACCTGAATCAGAGCTCAATGGAGATTGAGGTTTTGCTTTTATAAAATCAGTGCTCTGACCTCTATGCACTAAAAAATGCAAAAGATGCAAAAAACTAGGGGTCTGCAATACTCCTAATCCCACTCTTTAAAGTACTCTGTCAACTCAGGAAGAGTTATTTCTGTCCAGTCGTACTGTATTTTCTACTTATTCTGCCTCCTTCTCTCTGCTCACAATAAACAGTTCTTGCCGCTTGAACAGAAGGAACCATTTGATCCCTTATCTGTCTTGTGGGCATTGTCTGTTTGTTGAATGCAAGAAAATAATGTGAAGCATCAACCCTCAGGTCATTCTCTTTTGGGGTCCAAGGAGGTCTGTGCAACCGTCAGCCTTAAGGTGTCTCTTTGAGAAAGACACCAGGCAGCTTTGTACTCTTGTTCACTTTCAGGCCTCTCTCCTGCAGATGGAAGTTATCTGATTCCCCACCATTCAGTTTGGAACATATAAATTCTAAAGTACCAGCTGTGCAACTCTGTCTCTAAGTAACTCTGCTGTTAAAGATGGAAGGATTATCAGTTCATATGAGAGAAAATGCTTTGAATTCTATTGTTGTTCATTGACGTGCAATACTGCAACTCTCTTCAAAAGTGCTTGTTTTGGAGTGTGAATATTCAATTAACTGTGTCAAATTTGTTTCTAAAACTAAAAGAGACTGAGCCTGTGTAAATTTACATTTAAACAATTTATATACTCTCCTGACTTATTGTTTAATCCTTTTTTCTAGATGAATAATTCAGAAGGAATAAGTTACTCAACCAAATGCTGTTTCTGTTTCCTATGTTATGCATTCTACGTTGACAGCCAACACTCCTATCAAATTAAGTAAATGCTTTAATTCTGGCCTTTTAATTATCACTCTTGAAACAGAATAGTACTGTGTGTGAGCTAGTATTTAGCATGCTTATTTATTTCTGTTTTTTGGAAAAGATGAGTAGCACATAAATACATAAATACAGGAAAACACAAGCTACAGTTTTAAAAAATTTGTTAGTAAGGGCATTTTACATAGCTTCAAGTATTTTTACATCAGTTCAGTGAGATTTTTCACCACAATTTGATAGCAAAAAGTGAAATATTTGAGAGAAAAAGTATGTAGAGAAACACTTCCTTTCCATATCTCATATTTCCATATCATATCTGATAATGGAGAATCTGTTTTGTCATACAACATGCTGGGTAAATTTATTTTACATGCAGGATGCTGAGTTAAAAAAAAAAAGAAAGACTGGAAAATTGTAAGAAAGTGTGATGGGATTACAAAAAACAAAGTTGCCTTGCAAGGTGCCTACTCAAGCTCACATGCTAATATCATAAGAGAAGAAGATCCCTTGTTTTCTGACAAGTTTTATAATTAGTCATGAAAGAGATACTGAAGTTCTATCCCCAGAGATGCATCAGGATTAGGGATGGTTCCAATATTTCAAGCACTGGATACAAAGAAAATGGAGACGTCCTTTTTACAAGGAGTCACACAGAACAGGCAAGGCGTAATATGTACAAGTTACTCCTGGGGAGATTTTAACACATGACACAAGTGGAAAAATTTTCACCATGAGAACAGTCAGCCATTGACATAATCTCCCCAGGGAAGTGTTGGATAGCCCAACATCAAACAGCTTTCAGCTGGGCAAGTTGCTGGACTATCTTGTCAAGACCGCACATTTGCCAAAAGCTGGACCTTGAGGTCCCCTCCAAACTTGGTGTTCTATGATCCCATGATCTAAACAGGGAAACTCCACCATCCTAGGCACCTGAACTCTCTTCATAAAATTCTCAGCTTTTCACTTGCATCCAAAGAACCATTTACATATGGCTTGCTAATAAATATTTTCATTGAAGTATAGCATTAAATAAAAGGTGGTGTGCTACAAATTAATTCTGTTATATAGTACCCAGTCTCCAGAGTAGCCAGGAAGCAGTCCCACATGAATCAAACTCTGGCTCTAAAAACTGGCCTGATTGATTAATGTGCCTTTGTATCTGCCTGTAGCAAGGTTCTATTTTGGTAACATGTGGGAGGAGGAGTATATTCACTTCACTAATTTTGACAGAGACTGTTGGCTCCAGAAAGAAAGCCCCAACAAAACAGCTAGCAGGTAAGAATGCTCTTTTAAAAACACAAAAGGACTTTGAAACACCTTAGATCCTCCTCCAGCCTTTTTTTTTGGAAGGCCAGAAAGCCAAAATTACAAAGACACAAAGCTAGAATATAGCCCAGTAAAAAAAAAGTTTGTGCATGTATCAAGGAGTGGGGGAAGCCACAGAGAAGCCACAACCTGCTTCCACCTCCCCATGGGAAGCCATGGGAAGGGCAGTGCAGAGATCTGAGTAGAGTATCTACAAATTAGCCTGAAAGTCCAGCTTCCAACATGCCATGCTGGAAACACTGGCACACCAAAAAGCTTTTGCGATGCACTTCTCAAGCCAGTTAAAAGTTCTTTGCTAGGTGGATGTCCTTGCATGGATCTCTGCTAGCATGCTAGGCTCTGTCCCTATCGACCCAGCTCACACAGCTGGAGTTAAGTAATTACCTTGTTAAATTAAAGCCTGATCTGTGTCTTTTCATCCTGGAAGACTAGATGAGGTCTGCTCTTGTCTTTTAATCCTGTCCTTACTTTAGAAGCTGTTTACACTGGCATGGGTAACTGCCAACTGCTGTTGGAAACATTTAGTTTTGTAAAGCACAGAAGATGCACAAAAAACTGCGACAGAAGGTAAATCAAATTGTCAACCCTCAGGAACTTCTAAGGATTATAGGATTTTTGCCCTAATGATATCAACACCAGCAGCAGGCCTTATGGAAATGTGTCATTTCACAAGATGGGTGATACAGACCAAAGCGGCAGAGGCTTCCGGTTGGCAGCATCCCAAGAGCTGTAGCAGTTCTCCGACCATCCTGACCCTGCATGCCTTGAGCTGAGAAAGCCTTGTAAACCTTTGCCATGAAACTTAAGCAGAAACTGTGGCAACAGTAACTATGGCTGTGCCTTATCAACATTTGACTTTGTATTCCAGCCCAGTTTTAACTTTTACGAGTCTAGGGCAACCAATTGGCACAGGCACACTTTTGCTCATCTCGGCTGTGTATTTTGGCTTGATTGCTTAAAAAAATTATTTATGGAATTACAGGTTTCTCTTTTACCTGGACATTCCTCCATAATATTCTACAAGGAGTTTTCTTCTACATATAATTGCAACCACAGCCTACCACTCATATTGTAATTCATTATTTACTAGACCTATGCAAGGACTAAAATGTTCACTGGGTGAATGATTTCTTGCTTAAAGACCAACCAATCTCATACACTGCCCTGCATTCTATTAATTGCTAAAAAACACAGGCAAATGGGGAAAAAACCACAACCCAGAACTGTGTGTGCTTTGCCTTTGAGAGATATTATCATAAAAACTAAATTCTTTGTACACATCAATTAAAAATGTTATCATGGCAGATCTGCTATGGAAAAACACTTCTGGATAGAAAGCACTTCAGAAGAGTAAGGTTATGTAAGTTCAGGAAAGGTCTAATATTATAGAGAGATGAAAGCCATACAAATAATTTGCTTTCATTAAAAGTGCTTCTGCTCTACATGGTACAAATTGCTCTTTCTGCTGAAAATGTAGCTTGAGCATGAAGGTACTTGTACTGTCCTTGTTCTATTTTTGCATTTTATAAACAACTTTCTCATAAAATAACTGTGATTTTACAGGGCTTCATGCTTCAGAGCTCATCATCTCTCCTCTGGATTTGCATTACAACAATAGGAAGAAGGTTAGATAAAACCTCATGGAAGAAAAATCCTTTCAAGAGCTACCTCCTTGCTGACAAGAAAACCTCGATGCTAAGCCATGTAACTTGCACAGACACATGTGAAAAAAAGCAAACACTACCTATCAGCCCTAGCTAGGTATGCAGCTTCTTCCCAAACTAAGGTTTTACTGTCAGACCCCCACAGCCCTAACCCACAGTCTTTTGCATTGCTCTAAACAAGTACTCCCATATACTGCATATTCTCTTTCTCCATTTTCTGTATTTCCAGCTCCATGTCCTGTACTTCTGAAGCTAGAGCCATCACTCATCACGCATTCTGACCTCACTTCAGAACTATGCCTTTTTTTGATTGACAAGTTTCCTTGTACCCCACACAAATACAATCTGATTTCTTGAAAGCTCCACATAGAAATATTGGTGGCCTTGACCATAGTCATCCTGGTACTTGCGGAGTTAGATTGCCTTTCCTGCACTATGAATAATGCAAATGAGGTAGATGTCAATAGGGCAGCATGGCAACCCGAGGCAACAGAGAACTGCAACACACTGCCTTGGAACTATAAAATGTCTACCAGGAGCTGTGTCACATGGGCTCCACTGCAAAGAGCTGGGCCAGAATTGTTATGTAGCTTTTCCTCTCCAGGCATGCGCCATATCTCATAAGAGAGGATCCAGGTATCAGAAGAATCTAGGTTAAAAAGAGAAAGCTGTGGAGAACCTAGTAAAAGAGCAATGTTTCAAACATTCACCAGCTTTTGTTAGACAAGCCCTAGCAAAGGTAGAAAACACATCAGCAACAGAATAAAGTTAAGGAATACCTTGTTTTATCTGTATGCATAGTTTCTTTAATCAGTGATACAGGGATGCTGTTACCTTCTGTATCAACACTATTCTAGATCTTGGATTCTCTTTCTCAGAGTTTTATTTGGCCTATTTAGCATAATCCTTGCAATGGGACTCTGGAGCAAATCCCAAAAGCATTGAAAAATGCCTTGAATTTCTTTTCATATGACTGCTTCATGTGGAGAATGATGGCTCTTTTAAATATAATGGAATATACCAGATGCTATGGCATGTTTTTGAAATTTATATTGCCAGAAGTTTCTAGTATGTTGGTCAGAGTAACATAACAAAAGCTTCTATTTATATTTTGAAGCCATTCTTTCATCAGTATCTTAATCACCTCCTACTTTCACTCAAGGAATTTATTTTACAGGTGAGGAGTACATAGGAGAATAGGAATCTTATCTGAAGGGAAAATATGAAAGAAACCTGCAGGTTTCTGACAGCTTGGTCAGAAATGAAAGGGAAGCATGGAGAACAATGCCAGCGAAGGAAGTCCACTGCTAAAAAAGCCATTTCTATTATGTCATGGGTGAAGACTTATTTCCTACAGAAATGTGTTGTTTCTTGGCAGTTATCACAGTGTCTTAGTCAATGTTTGAGATCAAATCAACTCCTGTCCATTCTTGAATGATACAGGTATAGACAATCTCCTCTGTCAGCACCAAAACCAACAAAAAAAATTTTGCTCTGAGTGTTTAGATTGTCTGAGAGCAAATGTTTGGTCGGTAATACAGATGAAGATCAAGAAAGGACAGTCAGATAGTAAATAGCTCCTGGAGAAAAAACCACATGAAAGCTAGGCACCTGGGTAAAAATACTGCCAGACACTCCTTGCACCACAACATCAGAAATAAACCCTAACCAAACATGACGAGTAATAAATTCATGAGGGTTTCTTTGTTTTGCTAATTCAGAAAACTTTGAAAAGTCAGTACAACGTCATTGCATATTCCTAAGCCTCTAGATGATTTAATTTTGTTTCATTATAATTAGTGGATGTAGCTTTTCTAGATCATTGTAATGCCTTAGATACTGTTCATCACAGCATCTTCTGGACAAGTTGTCTAGGTGTGAGATGATCAGGTACACAGTGTGTTGGATGAAGAACTGGCTGGATGTCAGAACTTCAGGGGTTTTAGTGTGTGGGGCTACATTTGCCTGGTGAGCAATCACCATGGGTGTTCCTCAGGAATTCATTGTAGGATCAGTCCTATTCAACATGTTAATCAATGCTCTGGATGCAGGACTTGAATGCACCATTAACCAAGTGTGCTGATGATACCAAACTGAGAGGTGCTGCTGATTCTGTCAAGGCACAAGAGCCTTTCGGAGGGATCTGGATATGTTGGAGCACTGTGTAGTTATCAGTGGTATGAAACGTAACAAGAACAAATA
>WEKY01001316.1:0-14620 GCA_013390045.1 Picathartes gymnocephalus
TTAGAACAGGTTGCCCAGTGAGGTTGCACAGTTCCCGTCACTGGAGATATCCAAGAATCATCTGGATGCTGTTCTGTGTTGTGTGCTCTGGGCCGACCCTGCTTAAGCAGGGAGGTTGGACCAGATGATCCATTGTAGTCCCTTCCAACCTTACCAATTCTGTGATTCTGTAAATGGTATCCTAATCCCTGATGCAACCACTTGAAAAACTATCTTAAATTTATATCTGACTACTCCAGTAATGCAAAAATTATATACAGGTACTAATAACATTATAAGTATGAAATTTCTGAAAACAAATTAAAAACACGTACAAGAAATCTGTAAGATTGCAATGCCATATCACAGCTTACTCTGAGAAAATTAGCTTAAAAGGTATTTTTAAAGGCCAATTCTACAGTTACATGTAGCTGGAATTATTTGAAGAATTAAAAAGTTTTTCTACTGAATTATCAACATACCTAATCATTGCTTCAGAGATGGGATCAAGACCAGGAAGGAGCCACTTTACATTTTTGATACCGCCTTGAATTTCATCCTTCTCTTTCAGTAGCTAAAATAGGAGATCAAATTTCTCTCCTGAATTAATTATGCTAATTTAAGTTATATGAAAAAAACTGTGTATCTTAATTCTAAGGATTAAAAAACTGTTTATTTTACAGTTTTTTTCATACCAATCCTGTCAGATTAGTTCTAAATATAATGCATTTTGCTCACAAAGCAGGCTAAATGAAATCAACATGTAAAAAAATCTGCCTAAGTATTTAAAACATATCTTTTTATTGGAATAGGAATTTTATTCTTGTGCTTTTAATAGCATTTTCTTGTTTCACTTACATGATGGCAAGCTTGGGCTTCAAACAATGAAAGCATCTCCATATACAAAGGAAGATAAACACCTATGTTTTCATGTTCATTCAGATCAAGTTACACAATGAAGAGCTTCAAAAAAATACAAAACTAATTAGTGATCTTTAAAATGCCAAGATGCTTGGCCTTTTAGAAGAAGCCAGAATAAAAATGGAAGAATATGAAGAGTCACAACAACCTATTTATTTTGCATCCTACCAGAAGTAAGCATTTCTCAAATTTTAACCACTGTGTCATTAGTGATATTAAAATCTGGCTACTGAAATATATTCTGAGCTGACTTGAATTAAGCTTTAAGCTTAATTTAAAAAGTCCTTCCACAATACTCAGAAGCAGTTGGTAATTTAGAGATTTAAACTAAGGACACTTTTAAAACGACTCCTTGAAACAAATGGTAAGGTTGAGAAGAAATCTCTGCATAGCTATAGGCAAGGATCCTTTTTTTTGACAAAGGATGAATTAAATCTTCAAACGTCATTAATTAAAAATATAGGAAATTTCATAAAAAGGGAGACTATAATTTTTTCAAATATAGGTGTGCACAGAACCTAATTTCTCATCCACTAGTTCCCTCATCCATGCTCTGACATGACCAGGTTTCAATGACTTTGCTCTAACAGATTTCTTTAGTAAATACAGGGTACTGAAGGGAGCACAAGAAGATGAAAGTGTGACAAGGCAGCTGATTCCCAGGTCTGACAACTGCTTTGACTGGGAATTGTTTGGTACTACATGCAAGACAATTCAATCTGTTTATCAAGAAAAAGTTTTGCTCACATTGTCAGAAAACTACATGAGGTCTACCTTTTGGATAAGGGATCATCATCAGAGTTGGCTTTCTACATTGAGATAGGCGCACATTGAAAATATCACCAACTGCTCATCAGTATGAACCTTGTTGAAACAATTCCTTTTGTTTTGCAGAACACTGCTAAAGTGCACTTTGAAGTTGTTCATGGGTATTCATTCTACACAGAAAGACACAGCAGAAAATACCTCCCCTGAAATGAAATTAGCATGAATGTCAGGTTCTTAGCATCAATTCTTTTGCTGTACAAATCTGTTTCAATGGCACCACAACACTTGTCAACACAGGCATTTCTTTCATCAGTATCCTGTTAAAACTAGTGCACCATCAAAGACACACAGATACGGCACTATCAGTGTTTCACCAATGTTCTAAAACACTGACCTGGCTGAAGCCAAAAACCAGCTGGGCAAGTTAAATTGAATGGCAGCAGCAGTTACTGCCTCCAGCTGCCCACTCTTCTACGCCAGAAGATTGCAGCAGGGATGTACCAGATAATATGGATCTTCTGACTGCTTCTGGCTTACAACATATAACATTAAAATAAACCCCAGCTAATGCCAGTTTAGCTTTACAGACTGGACTACAAATTTTGGAATTTAACCTCTGTCAACATGGGCTTCAGGTAGAGTGTAGAGCTAAGCCAATATTCTGCTTTTTGGAGGAACTGCCGTTTCAGTGGGGCTACCATATCTTAAATTAAAATTCGTCAACAAACAAATTACATGGGGTGGGATTAACCTCCCCTGAATTCAAACAGCCTCAAAGCAGATACCTACATCTGAGCTAATTATCTAAATAACTTTTGCAGTTACATAGACAAATAAGAATCTATAGAGGGAGATAATTTTATCCACCCACCTTTAAATGAGATAAACTGTGTGTTGGAGATTCTCATTTTTCTATGCTAATTAAAGGAGACTGCCTCAAATGCAGACATCTACACCACAGACATCAAAAGCTTGGCGAGATGAATCCCACCATTTGTGTGTGAGTGTTAAATTAAAAGTGTACATTCTCATCCAAGCCACACCAGCATGAATCCACCAAAAGCTATTGCAACAGAACTGCAAAGGCCAGTAGCTCAGAAAACTTTTTCCAGTAAAAATAATTTTAAAAAAACCCTCAACAGTGGTAACATTCCAATTGGAGATATTTTCACGTATGTTGGAAGGCAGAAAAAAATCATATGGACTGGGACTACCTGGAAATTAAAGAAGAGCTAAAATTTAAGCTCAGTAAAGATGGAAAAGTAAGTACAGTGGGCACCACTGAAAGTAAACATTTACCATGGCATAGTATAAATACCTCATTGCTGTATACATTCTAAATATAGGGAAAGAGTGGTAAAGTAAATACCATGGTACAGTATGGGTATTTATTTACTTCTTAAAAGAATCCACTGTATTAAGACTAATGACACTGAGAAGGAAAAAAAAGGAAAGATGAAACATAGAATGAGAAATGCCATGAGCAACTATGCCCAAAATACATTTGAAAGCTAGAAATCACCTGCGTGGCCTTAACACAGAAAGACAGCTAAAAATTACTTCAAGAGACTGATCTTGACTGTAGTCTATCTAGCGTTTTCCACTGAGCCAAATATATGTGTATTATCCATGTTTTTATAATTTAAAATCAGTATTTTCAGAATATTATTTACTTTCACTTTCCTCTGGATTTTTATGATTGTGTGAGTTAAGAGGATCTCCTTGATATGCAACTTAAACCTCCTACCCTGCAATGCTAGCTGAAGTTTTATTGTCATGTAACTAGAAATATCTCTTTTCTGTATCTACCTTTATTTACTTACCAGATTAATCAAATTCACCTGCTTCATTCCTTCAATCATCTCATAAATCACATATTCTGTCTTCAGAATCAATCTCATTAATTTGATTCATTCTCTCTAGAACAGGTAAACCATTCTTTAAAAATTACCGGAAATGGACATTGCATTTCAGACAAGTTCTCATCAGTTTCACATACAGTAGACTCCTTTTACAGATTGGTGCCACATATTATTTTTTAAGTCAGTGCAACTCCTGCATCTTTTTATTGCAGTTTTACTTCTACATTTTATCCCTTGTGTTTCACCTGTTTGATTTCTTCTTCATTCCATACTTTGCAGTTAAGTTTCATCATGCTCATCCCCAGCCATTACTTCTACTTCTCAAGTTTTAATTTTGATCATATTCTCTACATACACACTGCAGGTTTCAGGTGTACTCTTTGTTCACACAAGTCAAAACACAAGTCATAACATAAGTGTTTAACCAAAACAGAAGAGGCTCCAACAGAATCAACACCTTATATCTTCCACCGCTTTAAATGGAGGTTCTGTCAATTTTCTCTCACAAAAACGTCAGGGTACAGAGTGTCAAGAACTTTTCAGAGTCAAAACATGGCACCGAATATTTCCCTAATTACTGGGTCATTAAAAAAGTAAAATTGATTCGTTTGACATGATCTCTTCTTGAAGAACAGACACTGGCAGTTTTCATCAGCTTTTCTTTCAGTCGTCCTTCAGTGAGGCAATTTCATCAGTACAAAGCTGCTGAAGGAAGTCCACAAAAACTAATGATAATTAGCACATCTGAAAAGTAAATAATTTACACTCTACTGAGATGCCTACCTCCAGTCATTTGAGTCAGACAAAAATGTGGCCTCCCCATAGCCTGAGGTCCCTTATGGAGCAGTGACCACAAAAACTCAGGAGTACTGTAACACCAGGCAAAATTCCCTTGAAAATAAAAACCCAACAATATTAACTAGTACTGATATACTCTTTAAGCACAAAGAAAGGATGTCTAAAACTGCCAAACTTTCCTCTACCAAGACATTTAAGACAGGCATTTTCTTCTGGAAAATTACTACCTGGCTAGCAGTGAAATGGTAAGGAACTTACATGCTACCATGTGGCAGACTGGAGTTTACAGAGCTTTAAACCGGGCAGAGATCCCTGAATAGACCTTGAGGTTTCAGCTACTCTTTTGGAAAAGAATAAAAAGCAGGAAAACTGTGGCTTTTGCCTGGAAACAGGAAAGTGGTATAAGGCCAAAAATATTGTTCCCAAACACTGAAAAAATTGCACCAATATTTAGAAGTATCTCCTCATGTGTTTGAGCTTTTTGTGTTGAAGAAGTAAAACCAGGAATAGGACCCAGCAGACATGACTAATCACGTTTAATTCTCTGTGTACTCTAAGCATGTTAAAAAAACCTTGCTGGAATTTCAGCTTTCCCAGGTGTTCTGAAACAGCGCATTTACTCTGCTACTTTTTAAAAGCAGTGCATTAAGCCTTTCTATTAGAACATGACTAAAAATCATCTATTCACTTCTATATCCTAACAGGAATGGAAGAGAAGGAGTAGCGTGAAAGCTGATCTTGATTTCTCCAATTTGTCCATCGTCAAATTATGAATTGCACACATTCATTATAAATGGTATTCATGCATATTTATAGCTAATCACAAACTGACCAGAGCACAAGTCCTTACCTCAAATGCTAGTAGTGATTACCAGGTTAAACTCACTGTAATTGATTGCTTTCATACAGCAGTATTAGAGATGCTACAGAATTTCCTGGACTTTGAACAGGAATTAGCCATGGTATCTCAAATATGTGTCAAACTAAATACTTTTAAAAGATGACCACTGTGATTTGACATAAGTGAATTGATCTTTCTGCCAGAGAGTATCCATTGATCATTTGTGACCTGGCACTACTGTCAGAAACATTTTCAAATAAAATCTCAAAAAAGCATTGGAAAATGTATTAAAGGAATTCCTGACCATTTGAAGACTCAACAGGGAATTCAGGACAAATCTATTGTGATATGTATCAGGCAGCCAAATTCTGTATTTAACAGCCTCATTTTAAGAAACTGTTATCTTCTTTCATAATGAAGTGAAATTTGTCCATCTTTATATGGACAGAGGAAAATCTTCTGAATGAATCACACTTTTTCTGTGACAGTCACTCATGCCAAATCTAAGGCTGATTATATTTACATAGAATAGGATAAATTCATATCAAGCATTTCAATGAAATAATGTTAAGAAATTTTTTTTTTCTCAATTAAAAAAATAAGGAAGATTCCAAGGCAGATGTCATGAAGATGACAGCAACAGGAGCTACTTTTATAAATCTTATTGATCCTTTCTGCGTTCTGTTCATAGTTTGTACTTAAGCTTAGGTTCTGCTACTACTGATTAATATTTAATGATCTTTTTGGATTTGGGGACAAAGAAGTTCTCTAACAGCAAAAATAAAAGATGAACAGTGTCTGTCCTGTGTTGCTAATTATTTTATTTTGGGAAGGCTCCCTTAAACTTTGAGACAGTGAGCCTTTCTGCTACTTTCCACTTTCAGTTTCTTTACTTGGAGTTGCTTAGTTGTTGTTGGCATTACATCAATAGAAGTCATACCACTTTTTTTCTTGGTCACTTCACACTGCACAATCCTTTGCTAAAACTGCCAGGGAGAACAAGAGGATAACTCAACGTCACTGTGCTCTTTGATGCAGAGTCAGTAGCCTTTGAGCACAGGCAAAGGAGCTGAAGCACTTCCACCAATCTTTGATGTGAAGCAGAAAAGTGGAAAACCAGAGGGAAAGCAGGCAGGTTCACTCTGAATAGAGCTGCTCTGTTCTTGGCACCCAAAGTGCTCTTCAGCCACTTAGGGAATTCCACAAACCAAAAGGAACAGGAATTGTTTTTAATCAAGCATCCCTGAAGAGTTTTGGCAAGATGGGTAAGATACACTTAACAGAGACATCAAAAAGTTTTGTCAGAAAGGTCTAGGAAATTTAACAGGGCACTTCGGAAGAGAAAAATTCACTAAAACATGTATGTCCTCTACAAGGTCTTCCTTTATGTTTCATAATGCTGTTTCAATTCTCCTAGGAATACCGCAAAAATAAAAAAAAACCTCAACTGGGAACTTAGATACACATAAAGAAAAACTGCTACTCCCAGACTTAAACTGATCATAGGACCTAAATGCATCGCAAAATAGCAATAAATTTTACTTTTATACCTATTCAGTCACTATGATGACATGAATAACTTTTTCTATCGTGCAAGAGCTCTATCCACTAGTGGGTTCATATAATCCAAAGTACAATGGTTTCTATTTAAATATAACAGAAGATTGTTCACAGAAAAAAAAATTAAAACAATCTAAATGAGCAATATTACTTCATTTTTCTCTTCTGAAGTTTTCCTGAAGCTACTAAAATGGAGAAGCAAATGTTCAAGCCCCCCATAGAAGAAATGTTCAAGGCCCCATAGAAGTTATGAATTAGTTAAGGTTTTGAAAGGAATTATATGGTATCAGCACTTTCAATACATCACTATCAAGTTTTCAAACTAAGAGGTTATTTACCAAGACAAACTAAGAATAAAGATATTTCTTTGTTTTCCCCTCTGTGAACAAAATATGGGTCCAATACTCCAATACTGCTACCACATACATATCCAGAATTTTCCTGAAGAACCACAAAGTTATACCAAATAAATATTGTAAACTGAACTGTTTTAAAAGCACCTCTAGATCTTTGTATTTTCCTCACAAATTTTCCAATATAAAACTTTCTAGAAGCAAGGTATGGGCTTTGCAGTGACATCCCTAGTATTTATTGGCAGGATCTAGCCAAAAGACTAGAGATAATGAAATAAGCAAAGACTTCCTTGCCCTAGAAGACACTGATGTCTCCAATTACAGTAATTACAAAATGCAGTGCATGGCTCTGGGCCAAGAAATACCAGGTTGAAATGTACTGCTATCTATCACGCTGAAACCTGAATACTCTGAAGTACAGCAAAGACACATGCATCTCACATGAACCATTTGACTTCTTTGTTTGGGAAAATGTGTATGAAATCAAGGAATGAATACTAAAAGCATGGTTTAAAATAGAGTGCATCATAAATTCATTAATCGAAATTACTTTTGTGAATATTATCCTTGGTGAATTGTTTTATTTTGCAAACTACAACTGTTTGTATATAGAGGAATTAACAACTTCCAAACAATAATGACTATTTTTAAAGTCTTGACTGCAATAATCAGGAAGAAAATCTCAGTTTTCATTAATGTATTCAGATTTACTAAGGTGCAGTGTTATCAATGAAATTATTGGGAAAAATTTTTTGCAATTTCAGTTCATGATACACAACTAATGCTTCAAAAAAAAAAAAATAGGAGTTCAGGAACTTTTAGGGTTATAGTGCTGAAAACAAGTTTTTCAAGTTTTATTAAGCCTTTACAACCTGGTAAGAATTTATTAATATGCAGCAAGCCCCTTCTATCTGAATAAGAGAATAAGGGGACTGTTTCACATGAACCCACAACAAACCATTGACAAGTATATGACAAAGCATGATGGTTCCCATTTTTTCCTTAAAGGATAGGTCTTTATCAAGTGAGGCTGGGCAGGACAGGCAGCTCCAGCACAGCAGAGGACCAGGCAAGGACAGCTGAGCAGCTGCAGAGCAGCTGAGCCCCAGGAGCCCCCTGCCCTGGCCAGACTGAATAGTGCAAGCAGCACTTGGCTGCAGTTTCCAGTACCAGCTCGAGTCTCTCTTCCCTAAGGATGTACCCCAAGTGCATCCATGGCATGAAGGCCACGCTGGTGGCAATGGCCTGGGGGGACACGCAGAAAGCACGACATTTCACACAATGCTCTAAGCTCCCTTCAGGTGCTTGAGGGGGAGCAGGGAAACCTCATTCCTCTCTCCTCTCTTTCCAGTGCTGTTAAATTCATGTGCGCAGCAAAAAGAAAGTGTTCCTTACACCTTTCTTTAAAAGGAAACAATCCAGATAAAAAAAAATATGCAACACATATTTGCCATGCATTTTCAGAACACACTGTTCATCATAACCTCAAAAAAAGATTTTTCTATTTATGTCATAATGTCAACAACCCAAAAGCTCTCTCAGCTTTGAAGGAAGAGGTCTAGGAAAGAATGATCTAACATGCAGTCATTAGGTCATATAAGGCCACTGCAGAGGAGCTTAATGAATTTTTGCAATACTGCTCCCTACGGAGGAGCTTATGCACGTTCTCAAACCAAAATTCTTGTATACAGAATAAATGAGAGAAGACGAGGTGGAGGATCCATATCAGCCTTAAGAAACAGTAGCGGAAACTGAAAATACTGACAGTATCAAGTTGCCAGAACCAAACAATATCCTTCAAGAACCTGGAAGAACTTGCTCATAAGATTTCTAATTACTGTGCTGTACACTATCTCTCTTAAAATGGCCTTGTTACCACAATAACTAAAACCAGTACATGGTTGATAATACTTTAAAACCTCCTGAAAGATCCTGAGAAACCGCAGAGTAAAAACTGACTTCCATTGAGATGATTTTATAAGGTAAGTTAAAAAAATATGAAATATACAGATAGTTACTCCCACATATATAACACCTTGAAGCTATCAACATGTGGAAAAGGGTTAAGTGCAGTTAAATTTTCCACAGACTTCCTAAGTTACTTAAAAATTAACAAACAAAATTAAGCTCTCATAAGGTAAAGAAAGAAGTGATAAATGACAGAAAAAGGATTTAAGAATACAAAATAATTTTTCAGATTCCCTGCAAGATGCGTCCATGGTCTCTGCAGCCATACCTTCTTCACAATAGCCCAAGGAAGAGAACGCAGTATAGTATTCACTACTTAAGATAGGTAAAAACAGGATAGGAAAAATAAAATATAAAGACAGGAGACTCATTAATGCTAAGTGGTTGGAAGACAAAATTATTTATAGCATTCAGTGTGAATGAATACAAAGTAATAAGGACATTGCTGGAAATAACAGCCAACTATATATACCGAGTAGTGTAGTGAATGACCTCTTAGCACATTAGAAAGATCTTGAAGACATTGTGAATAACTCTATGAAACATGTCCGCTGTAGGGCACTAAGTCAAAAAGTAAAAGAATGTTAGAAATTGTTAGGAAGTTAGGAATTGAAGAAAATAAATACAACTATAACAATTTGCAGTATGCCATAACTATCCACAGTTTGGTTTGTCCCCTTTGCATTAAAATGAAAACAGGAGAATCATAGCAGATAGAGAACAAAATGAAACAGCTTTTCAGATAGAAGAGTTTGCAAGTAAAGGAATTAGGATTCTTCAGCTGAAAGCATTGTGATCACTGAGGAAATTATTATTTCTCACAAAAAAGAATAATAAGGCATCAAATAGAAGAACAAATTTAAAGGAAAACAAATGTATTTTTTTAACCCACTGCATAATCAAATTTATAGAGCTCTGCGAATGATGCCATGGATTCAAAAAATACAAGTGGACTCGGAAGCATTCAGATTCATAAAGAAAATTCCATGTGAGACTGATGCAAAAAGTACAACACCAGACTGAGGAAGTCCCTAAGCTGCTGTTTGCTGGAAGCTGGGGTGCTCCATTGCAGAAGTTTCTCTTCTCGCATGCTCTATTCTTATCCTCTTATCTTAGGAATCCATTACTGCACACCACCAGAGCCACAGTACTTGGGAAGATGAACTTTGCCTCAGTAAGTTCAACCAGACAACCCTGAGAACTTTGTTCATTAGACCTAGCTACTGTGAAGCCTACTGCACTATAACTTTAGGTCTCTGAACTATAATAGTCCAGTAATGTTTGCTTTTTCAAAGTATATGGGAAGAGTACAACTCCGTAATGCAACATTTTAGTTTTCCTTGGTTTGTTTTTTTTTGTGGGTTTGTTTTTTTGTTTGTTTGTTTTTAATAGAACCAAGATCTTATGCTGCAGGCCTTATCTCAAAGGTAAGGCTGGACTTTGTGAGTCATAAAACCAAATAGCTCCTACCCAGCGTGGTTCTCCATCCCACCCATTCCTTAGTTATGCATTCCAATGTTCTTTTATCAGCACTGGTACTCATCTGATTCTGTCATGCAAGGAGACAGTTTCATGACTCAGAAAGTAAAAAAAACAACCTAAAATTACATTTTTTAAAAGAAAATCTGATTCTTTAAGTACTTGGATCAGTCTCATCATCAGCTCAGGTACGTTCCATTGGCAGGAGCAGGACAGAGGCACTTCAGTCAGAGCTGCCTATTAGTCTGGAACATCTAAGGTAACCTAACAGTGCAGTGAGAGCATGCAGCCCCCACATACCTTCTGCCAGCTCCAAGCACTCTTGGAGATCCTAAACTTCACAACTATATAACAGATGTATAGACACAGGTATATCAGTGGACCTTGCTGGACCTTGCTCATCTCCATTCAGGTTCAGTGAGACATAAAACTTCACTCCCCCAAGCAGAACTAGCTCTATTCACAAGGAAAGGGTTTACTAATACAAAGGGTAGTTTACAGGGACATAACTGTGCCCATAGCAGATCTGTTTGCCAGCCTAACAATTGTCTATACTAATAAATCATATCAGAAGTAGACAAAAGTACTTTAGCTACACTTATCTATCTTGCTAAACATCAGGCAAGAATTTAGAGGGATGCTTTCCCTCTTCTGGAGCACTAATAATTATCTTTGGTAAGACATTGACAGGAAAATCTCTAAGAGTACCATAAAAACATATGTGCAAACATTAAGAAGTCCTGTCCTTTACTCATTCTGTTCCAGCAGCATGTTGTTCCCACTGTCTTCTAAATCCACCTGTCTCCATTCCCCATACTGACTCTCAGCTGCTTCCTCCAGATACAATCTTCCTCCCCACTTACTAACAGGTTTAGACTTTTCAAATAGCCTCTCTTAGCAAATTTCTGTGCTCTTAACCTCCTTCCCTAAACTTCTGATCCAAATCACAGTCACAGGTCTTAGCCTAACCACATCCATTCATCAAATGCTCATTCTGTCCACAACACTGATTTGTCAACATCTTGACCACTCAGGCTCTCTCCATGCCTTTCGCATAGGTCCCTGTCCTTCCACAGGTATCTGTCCCTCTGACCACAGGCTTTACACAGACTCTTTGCCTTCACAGGTCTCAAATCCTTGCCTATTCTAATCTCTGATTCCCTTGGATGTTATACCAAAATTGAATCCCAACCCTCTTGAAAGCTGCTGCCCTCTTCTGAGTAACATCCTTGCTATTAAAATTGGGTAATTGCTTTTCCATGCTACATGTACTCTGGCTCAGGTATCATTTGAGAGTACAGAAAAAACAACAAAACCAAAAAAACTTGTTCCAGATGTAGACCTAACACAGAGTCTAAGCCCAAGTGTGTGCAGTGCTGAAGGAATCTTTGAATAAAGCTGTCAAAAACCTTACTTCTGTGAATATATCCAAATTCTTCTTTTCAAGATATATAAGACAGGCAAATGTAGTACGGCATTAGGAATGGAAAAAGGCTCATAACTACAAATCAGCTAAGCTTCCACAGAATCCCAAGAAAAAGGCTTGCAGTATTTTAACATGGGAAAACAACAGTCTTCCAAATTCTTCTTTTACAAGAAGACTTAATAGCTCTTTCTCGAGCTTTCCAGAAAAAAAATCAACTTAAGTGACTGGGAACAAAATGCTAACCTCTGTTATAATACAGTCTGAAAAAGTCACAAGAGAGAACAAAGTTTAAAGATATGTGCAGACAATTGTAACTGAACAGTTTAAATGTGTTTCAGGTATTGCCATCCCTTTGCAGATAATATGTGGCAACATATCCTCTGACTCTGTGAAGTAATTCTCTGATGGCTTTTATTCTAATACAATAACAGTCATATAAGTAAACTTAAGTTAAACTGCCTTTAATGGAGGGTGGACTAGAGAACCTTTACAGGTCCCCTCCAACCCAAACCATCCTATGATTCTACTGATGGTTTAAGCAAGCATGGTTTTTCCAGGACATACATATGCTCCGTTCAATCAGACCTCCAAGCTGAGAGACATGACTCCAGTCTGGGAAAGATATTTTGATCTGGAAATGTGTTAATATAAACCTCTGTCATGGAAAGTGTCATGAAACATATGTAATGTTTGATATAAACAACACAACTTATACCAATGCTCTTTGTCTGGTGCATGAACAAATAAGTCAACAATACACCACGTGGACACAGGAAAAAGGTGCAGAAAAAAGAAATGTTGCCCATCTTGTCAAACCTCAAGGCTTCTTAAAAGCTCTAATGACCTGATTTCATCTACTTAGCAAGGAGAGATAGACTTAGCCTTGAACTATGGCATAAAAACAAAGTTCATAAACATTGGACTTAATGCCACTAATAATAGTCCAAATACAGAGGTTTCTTAAGGAAAAAACAATAAACAGAAATTATGCATTACATTATTAATCTGAACACAGAAATATACAACCCTCCAGTAATACATGTCAACTTAAATAGAAGACTTTCTTGTTGTAAGACCCTCATTTTGTTTAGAAATTCCATCCAACCTAGAAGCATGGGAAAGAATACATTCATGCTACTTGGAAACTTCATAGTTCAGTACTCTTCTTAGATGGTAACTTTTTAGGCCACAATTACAGTCAACTTTATTGAGTATTGCAATTTTGGAAATTGGCTCCTAACACTGAGGAACTGCCACTTAAATTCAGGAGAGCTATGAGAGATTAAACACATTAATATAAGTAGAGCATGACACTTGATCCACATACAGGCATTTTTATCTCACACTTCATACCTGCACAAAAAAAAAAAGACAGACAAGTGACAAGTTCTTTAAATGAGAAAACAAGCAAGCCAAGACTGAAAGTATGTTGTTTTATAAAGTGATAGCAACTATTCTAAGAACATTTTTTTCTGCATGTCACTATCCATTTTTCCTTACCATATATTCCATATTGGAAGCTGGTGGATACACCTGACCCCGTAATTTATTATGAAGATCCAAGATACTTTGCATATCACTGTCTGTGATAGCCCTTTTCCCTCTCTGCTTGGCGATCCACCACTCACCATCTTCATCCATGTACTTTTCCAAAAGTTCCTCTAAGAGCGTGGCATTGGGAAGAACCATTGCAGAAATTGCTTGAGCTATGAATAGCAAAGTAGTTACTCTGAGCCATTCCTGTACTACATACTTCATGATGAATGATCTCAAAATGCTCAGGAGTTAGCTCCAAGACAAAGTCTTTCTTCCAGGTTTGTTGGCTGTAAATGCATAAGAGAGAGGAATGTAATTTGTAGACTGAAGGACTGGCCTTCAGGAACTTATTAAGCAACAAAAGCTCTAGTTCATGCAAACGTTGTAGCTGTTGTTCTAGGGGGAGAAAGCAGGATGCTGCATTTTTTACTCTAAATGCACACTGTTGATTTGGGAAGATAGCTTATCTTCAACCTTATGAACTTCAGTTTGTTCAAGTGGTTTTATATATTACATTGACATGCACATTTCACTGCCTGCATGCAAAAAGCATGCTTTTCTACTTAAAAGGAGCCAGACATCAGTGGAGATTAAACTGTGGATAAGGTCTCCCAGTATTGGAACTTAAGAACAAAAGGAGGTTAAAGGCTTGCAGCCATTGCCAAAATGTAAACTGAAATCCGCAATTAACTCGGTACAAAGTATCCCCTCTTGATGCATTTCAAAATATGACTTTGAATAAGGTTTTTGTTTTATGATTTCCAAAACCCTAATGAAACTAAATGTATTCAACTCGGACACGAAAGCGGGGGAGACGGTCTTATTCTAGTCACCAAACAAAGGAAAGCACTGAAAACTCTCAGAAAAAGTAGCACCACTTCCAAGAACGCGATTTTCTAACAACTCCTACTACACGACTGAGTGTTTTAGGTAGGAAAGCCGAGGTCACTCCTTTTCCCCGGGTGAGCACGCGCGAATCCCGCCGCACCGGACCCAGCGGCTGAGAGGGAAACACAAAGAGGCGCACGGGCAGCACCGAGCGCTCCCCAGTGCGGCGCCGCCGCCGCCCGCACCCGGCCCCGCTCTCTGAGGAGCAGCCGACCCTGCCGGAGCGCCCCCGGCCGCCGGG
>WEKY01001316.1:14983-35713 GCA_013390045.1 Picathartes gymnocephalus
CGCGCTCCGGGCACAGCGCCCGCCCCCGGCCCCGGCCCCCGCACCCTGGCCCCGGCACCGGCAGCGGCACGCGGGGGCGGCGGAACCCGCACCAGCTCCCGCGGCGGTACCTGGAGTCCGGCGGGCAGCAAAGGCGGGCTGGGACCGCAGCCTCAGCCAGAAGCTGGCCGCTGTCCTGCAAAAGCTATCGCCCAGAAAAGGTCGAGGAGGGCCCCGGTCCCCAGCCGCCTCGATCCTTGGCAGCAGGCAAGAGGATGCTAAGCCGGCCTGCTCCTGCTGAGACACAGCAAAGAGAAAAAGCTGTGAGCTCCGCAAAAGTCCAGAACATGTGAATATGGCTGGAGGTATCAGGACAGGAATTTTATTGTAGATTCAAACCAACCACATGAGACTTATCTTTACAAAGTAGAATTCAAAAGTTTGTAACCACTTATTTCTGTGCCAGGCATCAGATACATACTTTTGTTGTATCGAAGTCTTCTGGCCTGAAATTTTTTGCGAGCTGAGGGGGTTGACATTTCATTTACTTAGTATAATTTGTTACATTGAGCTAAAGGTGGGATTGACCAACTTCCAGTCTTCACAGGACTGCTGTATCAGCTTCCAGAAGTTTTCTGTATTTTCATTTTCAGAAACTGAGAGGCTGAGGTTAAAATTCATCAGAATCCAGCTGGCTTCAGACCGGCTCTATAAATGCTTCCAAATATCATGGGCCCAAGAGAAACCATGCCATGCAAGTAACACACTGCTGCTTCTTGTGCTCTCGCTTTCTCAGTTCTAGTTGTAATTTCCCTAAAGACTTTGGAATTAAGTGCAGGATGCCATAGGTACTCTGTTACTTATGCACTGTGATATGCAAAAATTCTTATGCTCCATAGCAGTTGATCTTTATAAGTTTTTTCCTTGCAGTGCTGGAATTGGATCTCTGCACTCAGGTATTGGGCACTGCACTTTTTTTAATAACAAAGTTGTGTGAGGTAAAATGCCACTGTGCAGCTGGATACACAGACTAGATACTTTTTTTCAGTATTTATGCACCAGGATAACTTATCATTTTGGGTACAGAAGAATGAGCCATACTTACAGACTGGCCATGCAGAAGAGTTTGAGAAACAGGAAGGAAACAAAAAATTAGAAGGACTTGCTGGACTCTATATGTCAGATCTGGATATTTTTAATACTAATATTAAAAAATTAAAATACTTTTGTATTGCTATATCTTGTTTCCATCCTTCTTAGGCTTCTGGAGGCCCAGATGCAGATTCTGTACCATTGAGGCATAGCTTAGCATTATCACCGAGTAAAAAGTATGTGTCATTCATTCTGTGTACAAGCTCAAGTTTTACTTCATTATAAAGCAGCAGAATATCTTAATTATTAGACCCAGTAATGGTTGCACACAAGAAACTGAAAAATTTTAAAAGAGTGAGAATATTTCTGGGGTAAACATCAACTGGAAATTGCAGTATTTGCTCCTTTCCATCAGCACCGGATACTTGCTGGGCTTCAAACAGAATATAGATTAAATATCACCTACTGTCTTTGATTTTGAGTATTCATCATACTTTTAGAAAGCACTTGATCATATTTGGTCTCTGTCAAATTGAAGACATCTTATGATGCAAGTTTTAGGTTCATTAAAATAAATACTAATGCAATATTTACTCATTGAAATTGATTTTGTTGTTGTTGCTATTAATTTCTCATCAAAAGAATAAACCCTTTGCACTCCATGACTGTGCCCTTTGCATTTGGCTTATGGCTGTATATTTTGTGGCCACGTAAAAGTGTTATGATTTTGACAAATGATATTTTGACACATCCGCTAATTTTTGTGTATTAATATAATTAAACATTGCTCGATCTTTTTTCTTAATCAGCGTAAGGGAAGTTCTTTCCTTTTTTTTTTTTATTTTTTTCATTTTTCTGAATGGTTTTAAACCTTTGCCACTGGAGATATTGCTGCCACACATAATTAAAAATTATTATAATGAAGAGTTAAGCACCGTTACATCTCCTGAAACTAAAACTAAGTGTCCACCCTTACCAAAGGCACATGCAGGCAGTGCATATGCAAACAGATGGACTGAGTAACTGTTTTCTGAATAGCTGTAACAGCAACAACAAAAATTGCAACCAAAAATCCACTTGAAAGAAATTAGTAAGAGGTCACCTGGTACATGCTGCACAAACACAGAGAATATGGCACTAAGAAAATTCTGGAAAGGAAGATTTTAACCTAATCTTTGGCTAAAAGAGATTTAAAGTGTGAGGGGGAGAAATTATCTTCTGCTTTTGAATCTTCCTCCATTTGATGAAAGCAAGTTCCAACAGTCATTGTAAATAAACAAGGGTATGAATAAAAGATATTTTACTTCATCATCAATTTGTTTTCCTAATAGAAAAAATACATGGAGTATGCAAATATGGATAACTGGGCTAAGAAAAGGTGACACCACCAATTTAGGAAGATATGGAAGGACTGTAATACATATAAAGTATATTTAACAAATCTGCTAAATTATAAGAGCTGGGCTTTTAATTGAAAACAGAAGGAAGAATCCAAATCCAGGCCATTTTTCTGTTGATTTTAATTGTCTTTAGTTAATCCACCTTGTGATTTTCTGCTTGATGTTATAACATCACAGCACTGTATTGAACAAAAGTAGCCATTAAAAAATCTAATCTATTACAGAAATTTAGGAACATTTTATTTTTTCCCAAATATTAGGCTCACAAAAACCGTGTTTAGTTGTTACCTGATCCGTTGGTGACTAAAAAGAAAACTAATAATCATGGGAACGTTTTTTGCCAGAAAAACCTTCTACACAGCTGAAGTTCAACCCCTGGAGGCGTACATTACTGCTTATGTCACAATCCCGCTCTCAGACACATAAACTCCAGTGACTCCCAAATCAGGACCCCCTTCTGCCTGTCTGTACTAACAATGTGGCCAGTTGTTTCAGACTCACACAAAAATGGCCAAGTGGGAGACTTTTCAAGAGAAATATGTGTAAGGTGAGAGACAAATTTTCAGATTTAATCTCTTCCTCATGTGGAACAGGTTCTTGAATGCCCCTTTGCTGAGGTCTAATATGCCTGCCATGTTGCTGAGTGGACTGAATTGATTTTGCTTTTGGTGACTCTTGTTTAATCTGTTCTTTTTCTTTTTTTTTCTTTTTTTTTTTCACAATTAAATATACATAGAGCTAGAGAAGGTAAATATATCCATGTGAAAGTTGGTGACTAAAATGGATGAACTCTTCTCAAAGTCTTGTTTTAAGCTTTTGCCCAAACTGTCCCAGACTGTGGGGGTTTTTTTCTTAATTTTCTGCTCAGATTAAAGAAAAAAAAAAAAGAAAGCAAAAGACTTCTGGCGAGGCGAGGACAACAAATGAATTAAAGAGATGATGGCTGTCAGTATCCCTGCTCTTCTGGGTGTGGTTACAATAATGTGCGAGATTATTCCAATGTTGCAAAATCTTTGATAGATGGATTATTTCAGCCTAAAATGTCTTGGCCACAGCCACTGTTGAGGACTTTGTGAACAGTTTTCTTCTTGAGAAGCACAGCTATATTGGTAATTCAGAGACAGTACTCAGGGGGAAACACACACACACACACAAAAACAACAAAAAGACCCCCACAATGAACCAATGGGGAGTAGCTTTCCTTTGGCTAGATTTACCAGAATAAAAAGATGCATTAAGATCCCATACCATCCATCAGCAGTTGTACAAGTGCCTGGACATATTGCATGTACCAGGTAGCATTTCTATGCATTTTCCTTTATCTTCTATACCTTTGCCTTTTGGTATTACTGTACATTCCCTTGTAAAGTTTGTGCTACATGATGTTCATTCAAGCGTTGGTCACACTCTAGCATCATAGAGAAAACTTTTTATCCATTGCTTTTGGTATTATATCAGTAGAGTTTATAAAGATCATGTTTCCCCATCGGTCTCTAAAAAAAATTATTTAAAAGAACAGCATTTAACAGATACTTGTAGCACTTCACAGTTCCTTGCCTGTGCTGTCCATTGCTAAGATAAAGATTGGCAGAAAGGTTTTTCTGCACCATCCTCATCAGCTATTTCAAAAAAGTGACTGAAAAAGCAATCGTAAAATTCTGTAAAAGTAAGTAGCCAAATATAAATTGGTATATAAAGAAATGAAATGTATGAAATCTATGAAATCAAGTCATGCAATGATTCCTAGAACAATTAGTTGAACATAACTTTTTTATGCTTGTTATGAATAGATGGCATCAAGCTTTTACTTTGTTACTAGTTTAAAAGCTTCATTTTAAAATTTTAGTACAGTGATTGCATGAGGACAGAACTATTATTTTATATCATTTCATTACTTTGAAAAAGGCATTCTTGTGCATTTGTAGGGATTGGAAGCAATTATTTCTACTAAGGGGAACTTCTACTCTGCTTCTAATTGAGACTAAGAAGAGTTTATTTTTTTAGTTTGATTTTGTCTAAGATCAACAATGAACAAAAGTTATCATCAATTAACATTCTTCAACTGGTATGAAATCCAATAAAGATTTTAACTAATGGAGAAATGTCAGAGCTGCAGGAAGCTGGGGAGCTGGGGTGAATGAAAGGCAGGATATCATTAAAAACAAAAATGTCATGATTTAAATTACTCTGAAGATACATTTTAAAAGAAAGGTACAGGAGACTGTTCTGATTTCTGAACTGTAGTTTATTATAAAACTGGTTAATTTACTCCACTTGTCTCTTAAGTGCATCAAGATCAAAAAGTATTTTATTTACCAAACAAAAAGCTCTCAAAATAAAGAACAATAGGACTCCCTTGAAATACTCTTCGACATAAGAATTTAGCACATAGAATCAATATTTCAATATGGCTGTTTGTAAAATAAAACAAAAACCAAATACCTACTGCCTTTTCCTTTACACAGTATGACAAGAGATAATCAGCCAGCATCTGAAGGAGAAGGTTTCCATTTCCACCCCTCTCTAAAAGAATTTGAGCCTGATTGCCCATGATTAATTTCCCCAACCTGTACATTACAGGGAGTCAAAACAACATTCTCTCTGTCACTTCTATTTCACAAAATAATCAAGTATACTTTGAGCCAGAAAGATGTGTAGTAACACTTCTATAACCCAGTGATGACGGCACTTCTAGTAAAATGAAGTCACACTGAAAACCAATATTTACATATAATGTATTTGAAATAAAGTACTAATCAGGTCAGGTTTATGGTACCATACATATTCTTATTGATGTAGTCTCACGTTTGTGCTCACTCTCAAGCTCACAACCATATGCTTTTTTTTGTTGTTGTTTTGGGGGAATAGGGGACTTATGAGCATGTTGTTTTTTCTGCCTAGACAGATACACCCAGACAGCTCCAATAAATTCATGCCTTAAGCACAGAAACACTTTGTTCTAAATCCCTTTACCACTGATTGATTTGGAATACAACTGAGAACTTTGTTGGAGGTTATTGTCTCCAGCTATTTGTCCTGTAAAATTAACTGAATTAAATGTTGCTCTTCTGCACAGTGTAGCTGCAGAGACAGGATTGGAGCATTTTGTCCAAAACTGACTTGTGTTCCAAGAGAGGAGTTTTGTCATGATAAGTTTGGAAGAAAACCTAATATTAAATTTCATTTTTTAATATATTTTATATAAAATGTGGATGAAAATTTAATTATATATTCATATGTATGACTCCCTTGACCTGCATGTATGAGGAAGCAAACTAAAGTTTGAATCCCTTCCTGCCAGTTAGAAGAGAACATTTAACATTGCTCTGGGATACCAGGTTAGCAGTTTAATTCTAATTGTCCTGTCCTGCCCAGCTTGACCCTGTGAGTTTCATTAATTCCTTGTTTACTCTCTGGAAAAGAAATGGCTTGTTTTAGCCATATAAGCATTTCTAAAGTAAGGTAGAAATATCAGTAATTATTCATTATCCCTGCTGAAAACAGCATCTTTATCAATGTATGAATTACAGCCAGGAGCTGAAATAAAAAGGGAGAAAAAATGCTTGCAAATGAGAATTTATGGAGAAGCATGTCACTGGACCAAGAATTTTGCAATGAAAGCTCTCAGGGTTGGGTGTTTTTTTCCATTGGTTGGGTTTGGGTTACCAAGCAGTAAATTCCTTCTCCCCAGGCATCCTGATTGCTGGTGTGAGTTGACTGGCACAGAAGCAGTATGTCCTGGTTTGAAGGACAAGTATGTGCTGAGGAAGGCAGGAGCCTCCCTTGGAATGGAGAATGTGAACCCCTTCCCTCCAAATTATTGTAATTTTGAAATTAAGGGGCTCTCAGGCGAGGATATAGGAATAGGAATAACAGTTCTTACTAGTATTTATAATAAAGTGAACAACAGAAAACCAACACTTATGGTATTAACAACAAAACAGAAACAAGAACCTGGTCCCAGCCCTCTGGGCCTGCAGGTGCTGTCCCCTTGGGTGCAGTGATGGTCACAGCCGGCAGGGGGTGCTGTGGCGCGAGCTCCAGCAGACACGGGGCACGGCCGGGAGGGGAAGGGCTGGAGGACAGGCAGGCTTTGCTTCAGGAACGCTGTCGATCCCGGCGCCCCAGCAGGACTCTCGGAAACAGCAAACTGGGACAGTAGGACATTTCGGCAGGCAGGGGGAGCGGGGGCNTCTCAGTTCAGAGCAGGGGTTCACTCACGGCAGAAGAAACAGCTCCACGTGAAAAGGGTCCAGCAGCAGCAGCAGCAGCAGAGACTCCTCTCTCCCCCAAAAAGGCAGAGCAGCTCCTCCTGTTCCCCTCCGAAGCGCAGCTTCAGCTCTCCTGGTGCTGCCTTTTATCAGCCCCTCTCCTTTGGGGCTTGGCCACAATCCTTTGCTTTTCTTAAGTATCCAGTACTTAACAACTCAATGGGAAAAAATTCTATACAAAAGGAAAGAAAAAAGGAAAACCTAACCCCCAACACAGTATCACAGAGATGTTGTCCCTCTAGCCCAGTACCCCGAATCCAATGCCAGCCGTAGAGGAGGCTGCACAGGGAGTGTAGGTGAGCCAGTCACTTCCTGCTGTGTTTCTCTTGCAGACCGAGGTGCAGCCCAGGAGAGGCCAGACAGGGGTGAAGGACAAACCCTGCTCCACCCATGTGTTCCCAGCACGGCCTTCACAGCAGCACCTACTGCCCTGCTGGGGGCTGAAGCGGGAATCGAACATTTACCACCTGAGCTGCTGACACCTCTGTCACTACTGCCACGAGTGATATCCCCTGCTGCACGTAGACTCCTCAGTTTATCTGCCCTCGAAAAGGAAGTAACAGAGATAAGTCCATCCTGTTGGCTTCTGTCCTTTGCCCTGCCTTGTTCACCTTTCTCTTCTGTTCCTTCTGAGCATCTTGATAAATTGAGTTTCATTTGATTGCTTGTCTGTCTGGGGGGAGGTGATGTTTAAAGCAAATTATTACCCTCATTTTTTCCTGTTGTCCCATTGACAGTGAAGAAGATGCTGTGGGTATCTAGAAGTTGCCATCTTGGGATTCCAAATATTATATTGCCAGCAAATTCCAGGCTGACCTTTACTGTGTGACGGTGGATGAATTATGCATTTTGCTATCTGGAAGGAAGGTGAAGATGGATGGTGTCAGACTTGATATCCTATTAATGTTTGCATGCTTTATCCTTCACAGTAGCGGTAAAGCAGATACAAACTAACATCATGTGAAATTGTCAGATTTCAGCAGCACTATCAACCTTTCTCAGGGAAAAACAGCAATTACGCAGCACTAGAATGACCATCACTGTGAGGTACCTTGAACTAATATCAGTGCTCCAAATCATGCATGTTCAGAGCTCTTGTAAGCAAGCTGGGAGAGATGCATGGGTGAGGTGATGAGAAGTATAGGAAATGGCACTGCCCTGCCCCAGAGCTAGAAATGGTGCAAGGCACGAATGTTTCCTGCTGACAGAAATGCTTGGGTCAATTTTGTCCCTGTTATGTACATACTTATAGAACCACAGAATCATTGGTTGGAGAAGACCCTTAAGATCATCGAGTCAACTGTTAATGTTGCACTGCCAAGTCCAGCACTAGAACATGTCCCTAAGTCTCATTTGTTTGGTTTTTAAATCAAACACATATGGAAAAGGACCTATGGAACTGCTTCTACATAAGTTGATCTTCTTTACTCACAGTTTCCTGCAGCATAATCAGAGGATTTCAGATGTCTTGACTGGTCTGGAGTAATCTATCTCTAAAGAATATATTTTTACCCTGGGAGAGACTCTGCCATGTTTGTGGCCCTATCTTGAATTCATCTTTTTCATCCCACATCATCCTGGTTCCTAAAATCTGTGTACCATGGTGAGGATAGGAAGTGGAGAAGAACCAGTATGCTTACTTAGGTCAAACTTCGTATGACTGGAAGAGAGCAACAAACTAGGCTGGCAGTGACACCAGCAGAGCCTCTTCGTGTGAGAGACGTTCAGGTGACAATATGGCATCATTTGCATTAGCACCTGTAACACCTCACACCATCCATGCCACCCTAGTGTTTCTTTGGCAGCAAACTTCTCCTAGAGATTTTATACATCCAGAATCTCTGTCTAGGTACAGAAATTCATTATCAGATCAGGCAGTAAAAAACCAGTATGATTTACAAGTCCAGGCTTTGCTTGGTCTTAACCACATGTCTTTTCAATGTGAGCAAAATCAGTAAGAATATTTAATTCTGATTTTATGTTGGCATGGATACGCATACTGATTCTTCTATAGTAATATTTTTTTTTCTTCTGTACAAAACAGGGTCTTTATAAATTATACCAGTATGGGCAGTTATGGTCAACTTATTAAGAATTAATTTATGTCATCCTACATATCACCTCAGTTTTCAATACCAACTCCTTCTAAATGACAAAAATCAACACACTGTTTAAAACAAAGATTTTAATATTATTAATTTTTGTTCTTATTGTATTCCCTGTAAATTTCCAGATAAGTGTAATTAAATATAAGTTTCCACAAGCTCATGAAAGGAAGGAATGGTTTAAAAATTGATTCATAAAGGAAGTTTTAATTAGAATTATGAAGGACAATGAAAGCAATGAACTTTGTCAGTAGGAATATGGCTCTTTCATAAGTAGATCTTTGAAGAAGGTGGTCATTAGCATATTTCTATATTTTGCCCTGGAGCACTTCAGCCAGACTTATTCAAGTTTCATTAATATTTTAAAATTTGTGGCAAAAATGTAACTTTAATTATGGGGTTGGATTATTTGAAAATTAAAATACTGCCTTTAGCTGTACTAAAAGAGCACTCAAAAGAGACCTTGTGAGAATCTTATTTTTCCTTAAGTCCCACAAGATGGAATCAATTTCTATTTTAATTAATAGCTTATTTGCCAGTCATTTACAATTCAGTGCGTAGCCTTGACTGTTAACACCTCTAAATACTCATTCCTCATGCCGGGTAAATTATTTTCCAGCATCAGGAAAAGGTCTCTGCTGCAGTGTCTTTTTTGAGGCAATGACGGCTTTGGGAATTGATCCATGTGGCACATTTGGTTGTATCAAGGACATACAGTTATGAACATGGAAGAGTGAAACCATTGCAAGGATACCATGATGTGACCACTCTCAGTAGCAGCAGCAGCTTTCAGCTCTGTGCCTCCAGTGCAGGTGGTGCAGGCAGAACCATTCTTCCCTCATTTCTTCTTTAGACTAAAGTGTCAAACGTTAATTGAAGGAAATCATCCAGCTCTCTTCCCTGCTTCCTTCTGTCCCAGTCCCACTCTTCCCCCTGCCTCCACAGGTCTGCTGTGCCCTTCCATCTGCAAGCAACCAGACTCTCTACTCTCTCACAGCAAGAGCCAGCCCTTTATCTTAGGCTTCTTCAATTTTGTTACTGCATTTAGTTACCTGCCTTGTATTGGGAAATCTGACTGCTCCTCAGGAGCGATCCCTTTACAATTCCTTAACTTCCTACCTCACCACTCAGGATAACAGCGCATATTTCTAAATAGATATGCCATTTATTTAGCACCTTATTTGCCTGTATAGCAAGGCTGTGCATTAAAAAACCTACATTCAGCAGCAGTATGGGCCTGGGTATACAAGTGGTTGAAAAATATAAAGGGATGTTTATTAGAGAACTGTTTTTTCTTAGGAATCTCCCATTTCTTCGGTCTTTCATTTTCTGATGTTCTGCATCCCATAATCCAAACTTCCTCTTTCCTCTAACCCACTGTTAAAACAGAGTGCCACAGCCAAGGACCAGGGAAAATGCTGCACCTACAGCTGCTGCAGTGGAAGGCAAATCCACACAGCTACTGCTGCAGCCACAGCTACAGCTACAAGAGGGTATGTGAGGATTTGAGTTGTTGCTTTGAAGGAATACCATCTTTAAAAGCGTGGAGGATATACACATCAAAATACTGACCTGTTTATGTTATAAAACATAATTAGTTGCTTACAGAATGTGGGGCCCCAGCAGAGGAAGTTCAAGCAAGCAGTATAGTATAAGCTTTGCAAAGAAGCTTTCAGGTTTGCAAAGTCTATTGGCACATTCCAAAACGGCATCGCCAATGTCAGCCAGGTAGGTGCCACTGCAAACACCACCAGGGTAAATACTGAAAGGTCAGCTCCCCTTTTGTGCCAGTTGTGTGTGCCTGTTCTTCAGCCTTTTTGCTCTAAACAGACCGATATCTGTATGTGTGCAAATATTAAAACATACATTCTTACACTGGTGCCAGTGTCTGTTTTTCTTAAAGCAGTATTCATATGTGCAAACAAGACAGTTACAGAGGGTATGGACTGTATATATTTACACACCACAGTTCCTTCTTGCCTTGAAAAAAAGAGGAAAAGGGACAGGTCTTTCCTTAGGAGGAGAGCTTTGGGATCTTGGCATCTTTGCAGTAGAACCTGACCAATCTGATGAAAAGCTTTGTGAGCTGTATGGTCTTTTGCAACTGATCCTCCAAAAGATGCTATAAAATTCAGTGCAGCCAAGTGGAAGCAACATAACAACATTTACTCGAAGTCCACTTCCTTTGGGAAAGAAATTTTATGTGGCTTTATTTTAATTAGTTTGTACTGTTTGAGAGAGGAGGTGTGAAATGTTCAAACTGTGGTTCAACTGCTGGAATCCCACCCTGGATCTTGCAGGAGACAGGGGTTTAGAAGGCTTCCTCACATCATCCTTTTGGAACACATCAAAGAGGATGCCAAGGTGTTTGTGGCTGTCACAGTATGATTGTGCTATGGAGATGTGGTAATGTCACAGAGCTGGACATTTAGGCTTCTTGGGAAAGATATCACAGTCTGCTACTGTTATCACCAGATCTGCAACTTCCCCACATGTGAGTGCATGGCTAGAAAGAGGAAAGTTTGATTTCTTCATTTCCGCTGTGCAAATCATATTGACTCAATAATTCAGGAAAAAAGGGAGCTATTGTTGATAGTCTGTATGTCCTTTGCAGTTAGGAAATCAAAATACTGCTGTGTTTGTGTTCTTTGCTATTGCTTGTCAGTCTCGTAATAGAATAGCACAAATTTTCTGGTCTCTGGTCTGTTATTAGGAAAGTGAAGTTTTAATACTTGGGGGTTTGTAATATATTCTGCAAGAGGTGTACAGCAGTTTGGTTTGGGTTCATGCTTTTTTTAAGTCACATTCTAATGCTTTGAAAAATAGTAAAACAATAAAATAGTGCCACTTATGTCCAAAGTCATCAGTGTGCATATTAAGGAGGTTTTCTTAAAAGGTGCTTATACCTGGAGCAAATACTTCTCAGAAAATTCTCAGAAGCTGAAAGTTTTTTTGGAAGATTGTGAAAACTGATCCTTGTGGTTTTGGTGAAAACTTGTGGATGACATTTTTTATGTATTGTGGCCTTTTTCTCCTAAACATTTCATATCACATGAATTTGCAATAGAATTACTATGTATGAATGATAGTGTATCACATACTCAAAATAATACTATCATAATAAAAAGCCACACAGCATTAATGTGGTGACCCACCTGCCTCTGGGCAGATTTTAACTCTACATGTTTTCTCACCTCAGCCAGGTTTCCCTTCACAATCACTTCCTGACATCAGGACCACCCATTCATTGACATATGATAAGGTTTTGAAAAATGACCTGTCAGCAAGACTCACATCTATACTTTACAGAGCATGATAAAAATAACTGAAATTTCTAAGGTTCCCAAAATACACATTAGCAAAAATGTTCTGAGGGAGCTATATAATGCATTATTTCCAGATGTATAATAAATATCATGCTTCTTTAAAAAATGCTAGGAAAGCAGTTTCTTCCAACATTTAAGACAGTTTCAAGGTACAGTGGCACATAAAATAAACAGCATTAAGTGCAGAAAGATGTTTTGGAATTGGTAATGTCTATAGGGATTTCTGTAAAGAAACTAAAGCCCAAAGGCCTCCTAATTATAAAGCCTGTAATAAGTAGCTTTAATTCTAATGTATCTATTTCCATGTGTATAAGAGTTATTTAAAATATCATAGTGAAAATATTTCCATTATATTTCACATTTCCCACAACCAACTGCTTATTCAACTTCCATACCCTTCCAGGCTGCTGCTCTCAGTACAGTGCCTTTTTCAGTTCGTAGAGGTACCTTCATGCCTCCACCCAGCCTTTTCTTCTGCATGACATGCTACTCCCAAATCTCCTTGGGAAGACTTGATTTTTTTCTTGGACTGTAGATATTCTTTAAACTGTGCTTTGGACCTCTGGTGGTTCAACATTTTCCCTAATCTCACAGTACGTTTGGTAAGACAGGCCAAGGCAAGCTGCACACTGCCTCCTGCAACTGCATCTCCTATGGAAGTGGAAAGTATCAAGTTGTCCTGGAGAACCCTCAGGAAGGCCAGCTCCAAGTTCAGATCTTGTGGACAACCATCTATCCTTGATGGAGCCTAAAATATGTCTAACCAGGACTGACACATTTTGAAGCCTTTCCAGAGGGCTTGTATAAATAACTCATAAACACTTACATACCATCCACTGAATGCAAAAAATTCACTAAGGTTTGCTGGAATGTATTGATTGTTTTGTGTGTGGAGCATTCAATACTATATCCTATATTTTGTGCACTTACCACCATCTTTTCTCACATTCCATATTTTCCTCCAGTTAGGCCTTTTAAAATATTTCCCACTATTTGCTCACCACAATATTGTTCCAGCCATTCCTGCCTGCTAGAATGAATTTTCGCAGTCTCTTTCATTACACAGTTTTGTTTTACAAGTCTGAACTCTTCCCTGTTGCCTTTCTTATGCTCACTGTCTTTTTCTTTTCATTCTTGGAACAGGGCAGGCGTTTGTTTCTTTGTCTCTCTTCCTTCAGCTTCTCAACATTTTTTTCCCTTTCCTTGATTTTATTTTTTCATTTTCTCTCCATCTCACTTTTCCTTATACTCCACCAACCTGACATGGTAGGTCAGACTACACCATTTGAGGAGACCCAGGAGAACATGTCTTCTCCTGCTATAAATGCCAAATATAGCAACGACAGGAAACAGCTGGGTCCTGTTACACAGATCAGATTTTCAGAAAAGGTTTGGTTATTAAATGGCAAGTGCCTGTATTTTCTTTTTTTCAATGTCTGCTTTTATCTTTACCCTTCAGGTAGCAGTGCAGTACAATATCAATTTAATATCGCTGCTAAAAAATAGTTAATAGAGGGGAAGTAGAAGCTGCATAGCATGGAGGGAGGGTATGGAACTGAACCAGCAACTGAGGCAAAATGGCTCTCCTTGGATAAACTCAGTTCATTATAAACTAATTGTTAGACTAATACACACCTCCATCCCAAATTACCTGCCTACAAGGCACCTTTCACTGAGCATGTGCTCTACATTTTACTGACTATATATTTAAGAATGAAGGGAGAGAATTTTACACCCACCAGTAACAAAGGTATGTATGGCTAGAGCCACTCAACCTCCAACTAAACATAAAAAAATATTAGAAGAGTCAGTTGAGAATGGGGAGAATTTAGAGAAGACTCCATTGTAACTTCTGGGATCAGTCGACAGGCTGAACCTGTCTTCTCCCCCATTGTGATGTTTATTGGGAAAGAACCATATTCTATGCTTGCTAAATTATTACCTTGAGCTAATTTTCATTGGTGATTAGAGCGTGTCTTTATATTGTTTTGAATACATTTTTGCAGTTAGGTACTGTCACCTTTATAAACGTTTTCAAATTTTCAAACCTTAACGTGTCACACTTTTCTGTTAACAGTGTGTATATAAACAAGGGGTGTTATACCACACACAGTGCGTGTTCACGGCAGTCGCTGGCAGTGGGTGCCCTACTCGACTAAGAGTGGAGACTCTGGAGGGGGTGCCTCGTATGCTGTGACCCTGAACATATTAGTCAAACCACCCTCTGACCCAGCAGTGGAGCGTCCCCATAACGGGACACAGACAGACTGCTCAGCCACAAGGGTCTCAGCTCTCCTGGGGTGCTCACAGACCAAATAAACAAACATAATTTTAGGAAAGCCACCCCTTTAATGTGATAGTCCCATCTCTTCAGTCTCTCACTTGGATACAGAATATCATATGGATCCTCTCTTCAATGTCCTTGATTGATTGATTGATAGATTGATTTATGGTTAGTAGACATACTATGGAATATCAGTGAGTGAAGAACTACAGCAAGTATTTAACTTTTCTGTAAGGAACTGAAGAATGTAGTCTACCTTGATTTTCTCTTCATTTTCTGAAAGTATCCTCAGTGATTGTACACAGATAGTAGCAAACTGGTATGCTTGTTATAATATTTCTACCGTTTTGAGTTCTGGGTGTGTCATTTAATTGTAACCATTACAAAGCTGATTTGTCTTTGAAGAAAATCCCTAAATGTCTTACTAAGCTCTGAAAACATGATTGATAAAAAAGAAATTCTAAGGTAAGCGTTTCAATCCTCTAAAAGAAACATTTATGTGCCACAGGTAAATTGATGATGTGATGTAAAAAAAACCTGATGAAAACAACCTATAATGAATTAAATTACATTATTTGTAAGCCAAGATCTTCTGGTGAGGAAAGTGATTTTAATGCACCTCATTTTTTTCCCCATTAAAAGAAAATCTGTAATAATACTTTGTTAGTGAAATAACTCTCCTTACTTAAAGGACTACCCTAGATCTCTGCAGATCTAGTTTCAGACAGAGAACTTGATTATTGGGAATTAATTGTACTTATCAGAAAACTATTAATAGCATCTGGACTTACAATTTGCCAATTTTTAGGCGATTTAATGGAGAACTCTGATTTGCATCATCATCTTCTTTTCATACCTACAACAAAAAATATTTTACTCCATGTCAGGGCTGTACTACAGTTGGTAACTCTTCATAGTTGAAAATAAGAGAAACACTCTTGTCTTTGTCTGTCTCTTTTCCTTCCTGGACTGCTGAGTACAACACCTCTTTTGTATTTATTCGTTAGTGCTACCTCTCTGTCTTTTTATTCTGCCTTTCTGCCTTCTTTTATGCACCTTTTTAATTAAATCTTATTCTGTCCTTTCATTGCTTATTAATGTTTTCATTGGCAATCATGGTTTTCACTCTCCTCACACAGCAAAGTCAATTTATTTCAATAACCTTATTTAGACCTAGTTATCAGCAACAGCACAAATAATCCATTTGATAATTATGTGAATTGAAGTGACAATTTCAGAACTCATATTCCTAACACAAGGTCAAGTGGTCATACCTGGAATGTGGCTTCTGCTTCATTAGTAAATGCTGACTATTAATGTGACAGCATCTGATGGAAATTATTCACAACTTCTTACTAGGGACACTTGAGGTAGGTAGCTAAGTAAGGATGGTTTCCCTATATGTCCATTATGAAGGAGACTTTGAATGTCAAAGTTAGCCTCCTCATTTTAGCCAGCCCTCTAAAGCAGCCTACAGTGACTGTACAGGAGCTCAGACTCCTAGCTTAGATGCCTGAATTCAGGAACCTCTTCTCAAAGTCTCTGCAAACCGCCAGATCTCATTTAACAAAGTATTGACAAACACACTTTAACTGTACCTCTTCTTTTAGCCATGTTCTTATGGAATAGTTTCCTAGTGATACTGCCAAACTTTTGTTGTCTGTAGACCTCCATCCACATTTTGTCCTGACTGCTACCTTTCTTGTAAATTTCTCTTCATTGAGTAATGGTTTGAAGAAAAGTTTCTCATCTTTTGGACTTTGTCTTGGTTTCTCACGTTCTTTACATTTATATTAATTCCCAATATTTTCACTCCTAGCCTTATCAATAACAGTAGGTTTTAGTATCTGCAATTTCCTTCAGAAAATATTTAACAAATAAAATATGAAAGCACCTCATTTTGTATACTTTCTTCTGTTTTCTGATAAATTCAGTATTCAGTGAGCAATTTAAGCAACATCATATCTTCTTTCTGGTATTGGCAAAGACATAGTTTATTTCTAGTTCTTCATCATGCCATAATGCAGAAAAGTACAGGTAAAAGATTACTACCTTTTTTCTTGGCTTCAATCATGTGGCCTAATTAAGGTTATAGGAAATCTTAGTGGGCTGTCATCCGTCACATGGCTACTGATAAGCTGTGATTCCAATAGCTGCTGGGATCACTGTGGCTTGGTGGGTAACACCAGTCTGAAAGGAAGGAGCACACACAAGATCATTTACAAGTAAGAATCTCTTTCTTTCATAGACACTGCAGCACAACCCCGAGGGGCTCTGTGTGGAAGGCATGGACACACTTCTGCCAAACAAACATTGAGTTCAAGTACCATCAGCAGCTTGACAGCTGTAATCCAAACCAAAAGAGTCTGTAGAGTAAAGTATAAAAGTAGCTCACACCAGTGAAAAGTTGCTGAGTAGTAAGTGGATGAGTAAGTTGGAAAACAAACTATTTCAGTGCTTGCATGAAGGGAAAGGTGAACTTTTTCAGAGAGGTTATTGGAGCTTTGAACTATCCTTTCCATCTGACTCAATGCTCTGTTTCAAGCTTCTCTTCTTCCCTAGCTTACTGGCTCTGGACTAATTATAGGTTAACACGTTCAGGAGAAGTTGCACAGAATTGCCCTCTGTGTACTGGATGTTACACACCAGCCTTTGGCCGCTATCCCCACCACAACATCAGGCTGCTGATGTGGTAAAATAGACACACAGGACACTGAGGACAAACAGGCATCACCACGGCAGCCACAGCCCCACAGTGGCACAACCACAAAACTAACATTCATAAAATAAGGAGCTATATACAAAAAGCTGCCTACGCTGAAAAAATAAACTTTTCAGATGCTGGAGTTGTTAAATATAAGTGAGAGTGCGTTTTCACCGTGGTTCCACAAGAGTTGGCAGTGATACCTCTGCAGATAAAATGCTATGATGACATGACATTTTATGGCATACCGCATTAGAGGACAACCCTTTTAATGCATTGACATCCACTCAAAAACTTATGTAGAAAACTGATTATTGCGAAGACATGTTGTATTTAATTGCTGTATCAGAGAAAAACAAAATTTCCCAGAGAAGCAGCTGCACTTTACTTATTGATTTTGTAGTGTTCTCACTTTCCCAGAGGTGCCTGTTCATAAGACTGAACACGTTGGGTTGTGTATCAGTTACAATTACATGAACACAGGGTCCTCCCAGTCCCTCAGCTGTGTATAATGTCACTCATGCTTTAACATCACATTATCTCTTATCCTAAGCCACCATATTTGGGGCAGGATTAGGTGTAGAAGACTGACCCATCCAGGCAGCTCTGAACTGGGACGGGCTATTGTGGACGAGAGAAGGATTGGAGACACAGTATCCAATGTAGAATGAACATCGCAGAAGACAAACCTGAGAAGAAAGTCAGACAGGTGCTTCTCACACAGAAAATCATCATTTTTCATTATTTTGTCCATTATCACAGTGTCATGTGCTTTTCAAGAAGGTAATATAAGACACATTTTTAAACATAACCATTAATTTTTCAGTGTAACTTTTTCTCATGCTCAAAACATGTTGTATAGTCATCATGTAAGCAAATGAGATTTCTTACTGCCTTTTTCCTTCTCTAATATATATATATATATATATATATATATATCCATGCAGGTGATTTCTGACAAAGGAAGAGAGCAGTAAGCCTTTGATAAAGAGCCTACTTGATAATGGTTTTGATCCTTATTTCTAGCCTTCTGTTGTCTTAATTTATGGTTATAAAAATTATCTCTCACTAAGAACATTTTCCTGTATAATTTTAGTGTTTTGGTTACTTACTCTATAAATATACAAGACATTTAACCTGAGCTTTAAGAGTTGTTGTGTGGGCATGACAGGAATACGGAGGGTAGTGAAGTAAAAATACATATAGAGAAGTGTCATTTTTCTTGTGTACATCAACCTCTGTAACCAAGAAAACACAAGGTACAGTGTTAAACTTCTGGATTTTGCAAGGGGAAAATGCATTGCACCAAAATATTTTTTCCATTTATTAATTTCTTAATAAAACTGCAAATGCAAATACAGAATTACATCAGTTTTGAAAGGACTTTAAATGTTCCTTTAGCAGAATTATCAAGCAATAGATTTACTGTTATTCCTTAACCAAGTTTCCTTACTTGCTGATACAGCTAGGACTTTTTAAGCTTAGCACAAACTAGTTACTTTTTAATATTTTCTTGCATTGATAAAGACCTACCTCTCTCTGATCTATATATTATTTTCGCAACTTGTACAGTGTTCACTCAAGCTGAACTTGTATCTATGTAGTTTCTTTATAATCAGAAGGAAATGGCACACTCCACCCTGGAAAATCACCATCATCATCATTAAAAAAAAACCAAGAAAAATATTTAACGCCTCCAGACAAGTGCTGTTATGAGCTCAAAAAGAGAGTTGACAAATTCACAGAGGAAAATAATATCAAAAGAGATCAAACACAAATGTACCTCTCATGCCTGAGGAACCCATGAGACACAGATGGCCAAGACCTGGGAAATTTATTGAGAAGTATATGCAGGTGCCTTGGTCTTTAGTTCCTCCTAAAGCAGCCATGCTGGCTATTTACAGAGAGGCAGGAATGAAGTAGATCTATCACTCTGTTCTTCGTGTTCTGCATAGTATGCAATAAAGTTTAGATACCTAGGATGTAGGAGAAAAAAAATAGATAAAGTAATTGTATCATAAAAATATAATGTAATGATGATTTCTAAAAAGCACTCCAGGAATCATAGAACAAGGCAATGAGCCATATGGCACTCACTGTTTGAGATCAAAACCCACTCCCCGAAATGCTAAAAGCTGATCATGTATATTATTTGCTGTTGGCTCTTGATGGTGATTTGGCATTTGACCAATGAGTAATTCACAGATCAGGAGGGAGGTTTGCTTCCTGATTAAATGGATAACAAACATTTTAAACAGATGCTCAACATGAATGCAAGCCAATAATAATGTACTTCCACTGTGGACTTCTGAAATTTATGGATAATTTCACAGATATCTCATAGCAGCCAAAACACTTGCTGGCAATAACTGATTAGATAACATAGACAAGGAGAAACACAATCATTCTACTTTTATGTGTAACGGTATATATATATCCCTTTCATTGTCAGGGTCCTCATTAGGTCCTTCCCACTCTGGGGTAGCCTGATAATGTGTAGCAAAATCCATAGGTATAAATTTAGCACCTGAGTTACTTTCACTGTTTTCATTGAGAAAAGACACTAGTTTTATAGACAATGTTTCCAGCTTGTCCTCCACAGAGTACCATCTGCAAGAGTTCTTGAAGAAATCATGCCTGAATGGTGATAGCTAATATTACCTCTTATAGCACCAGCATTTTAGGACTTGTCTTGCCTTGGGCAAGATTTTCCCTGAGATTTCAGTGTGACTCATGAGCTTGTAGCACAGAATTCAAACTGCATAATCTATGAATCCTTTTCTTGGCTTTTTTTGTCCGTATTAAATCTCAGAATTTTTCACATAATTAATATTTCTCTCCTATCTAATCAGACCTGACCACATAATTTCTAAAATTCATTGAAGACCTTATTAAGCAAAAATGGTAATGCTGCAGATTATATGCGTTACTATGAGCATTGTCACAGAAATTAAGATACATAGGTAATTTGGCAATTCAGTGATACCTTAATATCAGGAAAAAAAAATCAGGGTCAGTGATAGTGGAAGGGACGGTTTCAAGTAATCAGAGCTGCTGATGGCTTCATCATTGAGTACAGCCATTCAAATATAAAGTCCTAAAAAATTTCTCCAAAAATGAAAATATGAAATTATTTTTGTATGAAAGAACAAGCTCTGACAAGACAAGCACTTACAATAACCAATATTTTAGAAGGAGATTGTTTAAAAGTGTATAAATTATTTCACAAAGAAAGTGTGTAGGAACATGTGGGGTTTTTTGGTTTTTTTTTTAATGTAACATTTAAAAATAAGAGGAAGAATGTATTTACAGGCATAGTTTGGCATCACTGACAAAAGTCAAATATGTAGGCAAGGAAAAGAGTCAGGTAAAGAACATCCTAGGTAATATTGCTTCCTTCTAGCATAGTCAAATTAATTCACAAATCTAAACGTTGTTCTAAACCTAAAACATTGTTTGAATCAGACATTGAAAAGAAATTCAGAGGATACTGGACTCCTAGTTATTCTATTAAATTTAAAACTCTGATTTTAAAAAGCATGGGAAGAACATTAATGCAGAACTACTGA
>WEKY01001317.1:0-35025 GCA_013390045.1 Picathartes gymnocephalus
ATCATCATCATCATCATTTACTACTGCTATTATTACTATTATTAATAATTATTTATTAAGTATTCTTACTATTCTTACTATTACTATTATTACTGTCATTATTTCTTCATTGTTAATTTCAACGTTACTGTTTTTTATTACTGTTGATTTCATTATTAACTTATTCCTTCTAACCAAACCTTTATTACTTCTCTGATCTGGTTGCTGTGACAGGAGAAAGCCTCTGGCCCCCCAAGGAAAGCTCTCCACTGCTATTAAGAGATGTTTGCACCGGTGCTTTGCTGAAAGCAGCAACGCCCCTGCCCCACGTTTATCCCTTCTTGCCTGCTTGTAGCTCGGTTTCCCTCGTCTCCTCAGACACCAAGAGGTGCTCTGCAGCTGTTTCCCAGCACCCTTCTTTATCCTCTTCTTTTGTGTAATTTATGGAGCAGGGACTGTGCAAGAGGCGTGTTTTAAATCCGGGTGAGCAATGATTTTCTTTCCTGCGCTCAGTCCCAGAGCCCAGTTAGGACTCCTGGCTGGGCTCTCTGGGCAGAGGTGCTGCTGGGCAGGGGCTCTCCTGGAATGCTGCCAGCAGCACAAAGCTCCATCTGTGCCCTGGCTGGTGGCACATTTGGGAGATCAGCCCTGCTGGGAAAAACTTCTTCGCCAGATACAACCCACTCACGATGCGTTTCTTCTCTACTTTATGTTCTTTATTATATATCTTTGAAATGGTTAATAAAATGGAACAAATGAAAGTGGCCACGTATCTCTGCAGTTCTTCAACATCATCCCCCAAGCTAAAAATAGAACAGAAAGCAGCAAAAAGAAACCTCATCCATGAAACCACCTACAGCCACCCCCAAAAGCCCCTTCAAAACCCGTTTTATCTAATCCCATCTAATTTAATCTCATCTATTCTCTGTCATCTATTACCTATCATCTATAATCTATCATTTACCATCTAAAATCTATCATCTATCAATCATCTATCATCTACCATCTACCACCTATCATCTATCAATCACCCATCATCTACCATCTATAATCTATCATCGACCATCTAAAATCAATCCTCTGTCAATCACCTATCACCTAAAATCTATCCTCTATCAATCACCAATCATTTACCATCTATAACCTATCATCTATTGATCATCTGTCATTTACCATCTAAAATCGATCCTCTATCAATCATCTACCATCTACCACCTATCATCTATCAATCACCCATCATCTACCATGTATAATCTATCATCTACCATCTAAAATCTATCCTCTATCAATCACCTATCATCTATAATCTATCATCTATCATTTACCATCTAAAATCTATCATCTATCAATCATCTATCATCTACCATGTATAATCTATCATCGACCATCTAAAATCTATCATCTATCAATCATCCATCATCTATAATCTATCATCTATCATTTACCACCTACAATCTATCATCTATCGATCACCTGTCATTTACCATTTATCCTCTGCCATCTCTAATAAAGTCACTGCCCAGAACCAGGAGGGCCCTGAGGCCGCTTGGGCTCCTCCGAGCATCTCCAGGGCAGGGAGGGGACACGGCCCAGGGACAGTCCCGGCTCCGGGACGGTGGCAGCCCCAGGAGGTGCCTGCAGGGGCAGGGAAGGGGATTTGCGAGGCTGGGAGCAGCTCCTGGATCTCAGCATAAGGAGCCAGCCGGGCTGGTGCTGCACTGCTGGATCCCCCGGTGCTGCTTCATGCCTCAGTTTCCCCTGGGGAATTGCTGTGCCCGCATGGAAGCAGCTGAGAGCTGCCCTGTGCCCCAAATTCCCCCCAAAACCTTTGCCCCTGCCCCAGCCCCCATCTCCCTCTCCACAAACCCTCGAACTCTTCAGTGCCAGCCTTCACTTCTGGTGTTGTTTTTGTTATTATTATTATTATTATTACTATTATTATTATTATTACTATTACTATTAGCATTATTATTACTATATTAATAACTATTACAATTGCTATTATTACTACTATTATTTCTTCATTGTTAATTTTAATGTTATTCATTTTTATTACTGTCGATTTCATTGTTAATTTATTCCTTTTAACAAAATCTTTTTTACTTCTCTAATCTTGTTGGTATGACAGAAGAAAGCCTCTGGCCCCCAAGGAAAGATCTCCACTGATATTAAGAGATACTCGTGTGAGCATGGCTGGGCTGGGCAGATCTCCCCGGCCTCCAAGGCAGAGGCTCGGGCAGAGTCGGGCAGTGCTGAAGGCAAACCAGAAGGTAAAAGAGTTCTTCTGTGCTTTGTTTTTTTTTTTTTTATTCTATCTCTTAAAAACTGTCAATAAAATGGATAAAAGTTAAAGTGGCCAAGTATCTGCAGTTCTTCAACATCATTCCCCAAGCAAAAAAAAGAACAGAAAGCAGCAGAAAGAAACTTCATCCCTAAAAGCATTTAAACCCACCCCCAAAGTCCCTCCTAAATACATCTAATCTAGTCTAATCTAATCTAATCATCATTTCCCATCTCCCATCTCCCGTCTCTGATCTCCCGTCTCCCATCTCTAACAGAGTCTTAAGTGGGCCAGAGAGTCCCAGTCCATGGCATCTCCCTCGGGAAAAGAGGCCTGGAGGTTTTCAGCCCCCTGCTCCACGGGGTTGCAGTCGGAGAGGTTCTCTCTGGTCTCCTCGGGCCAGGCAGCCTCCAGGAAAGCCGTGGCCATCAGGGTTTCATCCAAGCCCGGCTGGGTGGGGCTGGGCTCAGGGAGGACTTGCTGCTGCCCTTGGGGCCAGCCCACGCACTGCCCTCGTGCCCTCGTGGGGTGCGGGGGGAACGTTCCGGGCCGGGTGGGAGCTGGTGGGAGCTGCAGATGCTCAGGAGTGGAGAAGTCTCCTTGCTCCAGGGACTTGTTGAGCAGAGCTTCCCAGTCAGCGCTGCCCTTCAGCTCGGTCAGCTCGCCCGGCTCCTCCTGAGCCCCCCAGGCAGAGCTGGGAAGCCCAGAGGCCTCCGTGGGCCAGGGCTGCCTGTGCCTCACTTGGTTCTCCACGGCATTCCAGCTGTGGCTGCTCTCAAACTCTTCAAACTCTTGGAGCAGCCGCTGCAGCTCCGCGCCCACCTCGAGGGTGCTCTGAGCCAGGCTGGCCGGGCTGAGGACACGCTGCGCTTCTTGCTGGGCTCTCCTGCTGGAGGCTGGAGGGATGGGCTCTGCAAGTGCCCTGCACTCTTTGAAGGTGTTGTTCTTGAGCCACTCGGCATACTGGGGGTGAAGCTTCCAAAACGCGCCTCTGCCTGGCTCCCCCTTCTCCCGGGGCACCTTGATGAAGTGCTTGTTGATGCACAGGTTGTGCCGGATGGCGCTCTGGATGCAAAAGAGAACAAACCCCAGGGCTGAGGTCCTGCCGGTGGCACCCAGCACGGCCACGAGAGCCTGCCTGGCAGGCTGGAGGCTGTGCAAAGAACCCTGGGCAGCCCGGCGAGGGCTCCAAATCTCCTCCTACCTGCCAGCCGGTATCAGCCCGGCGGAAGTAGCAGAAGTTGTCACTGATCCACTTGCAGATGGCTGCGAGGGTGATTTTGGGCTTCTTGCTGGCTTCCATGGCCATGCAGATGAGGGTGGCGTAGGAGTAGGGCGGCTTGACGCGTGCATTGGTCCTGTAGTCCGTGTCCCCCGAGAGCGGAGGGGGCCGGGCCGTGCCCCGGGGCAGGGTCACTGTCCCCGCGCTCTTGCAGGAAGCGGAGGAGGACACGGGCGAGCGGGGAATGTCGATGTAGGGCCAGAGCTCCTCAGCGGTCAGGGGAAAGCCTGAGCACTGAAAGTCCACCAGGCTCACCAGATTCTCCCAGATGCTGCAGCGATCCTCGGGGTCCTGGGAGATCGGGCCCAAGCCGATGTGGGCGCCCGTGAGCTCGGCCAGCCACAGCAGGTCCGGCTCGCCACCGGGCCGCTCTTCCTCGCTGGAGCTCGGTTGTCCCTGAGCTCTGAGCACGGGGCTGGAGCACACCATGCCTGGGCGCCGCACAGCGTTCGCGTCAACGGGAGGCAATGGACGGGGCAGATACTGCAGGAAGAAAAGGGGAGAGGGTTGAGGTTCCCCGAGGCGCAGCCGCTGCCTGGCACCCGCACAGGGCTGGCCCTGGGTGCTCCCAGTGCCGCTGGGTGAGACCCGTCACTGGAGCACGGGAGCCGCAACGCCTGCCCCGGGGGGCTTGAGCAGCCCTGAGCCTCGGGGAAATTCCCTATGAGCCCCGTGCCCCAGTGCCACCCAAAGCCCGCCGGGCCGGCACTGCCCTGCGAGCTTTGGGCCTCAGAAAGAATGAAAGAAACCAACATCTCCTCCCCGTCCTTAAATAACCCAAATCCAGTCCTGCCATCCCACCAAGCAAGGCTGCTTCTCCCTCCTGCCACGAGTAGCAGGACAAGCTCCGAGTCAAACACCTCGACCCTAAAGGCTCTAAAATACTCGTCCATCCCATCCCGTCCCATCCCTGCCACCAACTTCCTTGGGTTTGATGCTGTTTGTTTGCCATTTCTCCCTCCCCCTCGCCCCCAAAACGCACCCTTAGCGGGGGGCGGGCGCACGGAGGCACCGCAAGCCCCTCCGAGCGAGCCGCAGCTTCAGGCTTTGTGCAGTGCCGGGCAGGGGATGTGGCGCTGGCTCCGGCGCCGGGCTGCAAAGCCGGGATGCCGGTGTGGATGTTGGACGGGGGCAGAGAGAGAGAGAGAGAGACAGAGAGAGAGAGCGCCCGGAGAGCAGCGGCGGCCGCTGGCCCGGCTGTGGCGGCGGCAGCGCTGCGGAACCCCGGGCGCGCGGGCGACGCGGACGTTTGGGGCGGAGAGCTCGTGGACCGCTCCAAGGAACGGGCATTTCCTCGCCCGGCCGCCGAACGGGCTCCTTGGCCGCTTGTCAGGCTGAGCGCGGTGCCGAGCGGCAGCACCGAGCCCCGGCCGGCTCCCGCTGCCCGCGGGGAGGGAGCCGGGGCAGCCCCCGAGCGCTCCCTCCCTCCCTCGCTCGCCCCCTCGCTCGCTGCAGCCCCCAGCAGTGGCGACCCGGCCCGTCCGTGCCGCCGTCCCTCAGCCCCTGCGGGTGTCGTGCCGCAGCTTGAGCGGGTCAGGGGAGACAGCGTGGTTTGTGGGAGAACGGGAGCACCGAAGAAATGGGAAAATGATTCGTAGAAAACAAGAAGGGGCAAGAGCAGAGGGCCGAGTCCCCGGCGCTGGCGGGCTCGCACCGTCCCGCCGCCCTCCGGGGTGCCCGGGCGGGGATGGTACCCGGGGGTGCCGGGGGACCCGCCGTACCCCAGAGCCGGGGCCGCAGGCAGCGCCAGCAGCCCCCCAGCCCCCAAGGCTTTGTCCTGCCCCCCAGGCGCATCCGCAGCTCTTTGACTGCTCCACGTGGCCCCACCCCGCTCCTGGAGCCTGGGGCACCCACAGCCCTGAGGGCAAAGCTGGGGGGGGTGGCAGACCCCCGCATTAAAGGGTGGGGTGTGCCCTTGTTGAATTCACAAGATCACAGCCAGAGGTCTGAAGAGAAATCCCCCACCGACAGCTGAGCCCCCTGCCCTCCACACGGCTCTCCCAGAGCCTGCTGCCCCCGGCCCAGCCACTGCTTTGGTCCCTGCCTTTTGAGATGGGCTCATAATTTTCCTCTTTGGCAAAGAAACCGCTTTTGAATCCACACATTTTTTGGTCGTGGTGAATTTAAAGGCTTTTCCCAACAGGCAGTTCTATCGGCCTGAGCTGTGGAAGTGTTACAGTGGGAATGCAAAAGCCAGGCTGTTGAGCTTTTTCTCCTGCTATCTTTAGTGTGTGAACAGTCCCTGGTGCCGTTCAGTTTGGATTCTGATTCCGTGTGACCGAAGGCTTAGGAGGGTACACAGAAGGAAAGTGCAGATGCCAGGGCGGGTGGGGCGGTTCCAAGGCTGCAGCTGGCGTTGGAGGCACACGCTGCTCTCTCAGCTGACACTTTGTGAGCTGTGTTTTTGCCCCGTGTTTTCAAATTTGTAGCCGGACTCAGCCAGAATGAAAAAACTTAGCAGCGCCAAGGGGTTCCTGTGTGCTCTTGGGGGTGCTGCAAATAAGAGTTTGTACTTGGAACGGGAAGATCAGCGCAACCTTTCTGTCCGGACCCAGGCGATTTGAGAGCAGGGACGTTTCCAGCTTGGATGCACACCTTGGGTGATTCGGAGACAAGCGAGGAGCGTTTGATTCCTTTGCAATCCACAGCGGCATCGTGTGGTTGTTTTGCTGAGCGCTGACCGTGCGCAGGTAAAGCCGAGCGCTGCTCTGGGCCGGCCCCAGCCGTGTGGGAGCAGCGGGCGCAGGGACTCCTTTGTGGCTCCTTTGTGGCTCCTTTGTGGCTCCTGGAGGCTGAACGGATGAGATCGCGCCTACAGCTGGGAAGGAAGACGAATCGTCTCACTGTGGGCTGGGCGGTTCATCGGCTGCAAAAGGGAAGTGAATTGCAGCACGGGCTCTTTCTCCGGGAACCTTTTCCGTGGGAGCATCCGCGGAGCGTTCTTTGCTTTGTAACTGCGCTCCGGGAGACTGAGAGGGCGAGAGCGTTCCCAGGGCTGAGCGCACAGAGCTGTGCGTGCTGCACTTTCTGAGCTGCGAGGGGAAAGGGAACAGGGCGCTTTCTTTTTGTCCTAGGACCTTTGGGTTGGGAGCAGTTGCCGGACGCAGGAAGTGTTGACGCTGGGCTCTGCAAGAGTGAAAGACGGGCACGGCATGTGCGGCTGAGCAGGGAAGTGCAGGACTGCGGGGTTGCTTTTCACAGGATGTGAGGCACATTTGGACACAGCCGCAGCTGGCTGAGCGGGCACCTTCTGCGACCAGTATTAGCCCTTGATGCGGTTCCTGTGGGTTCAGGAGCTCTGCAGGACTGAAAGAAGGAATGAGCATTGAGTTTGGAAGGAAAGCTCTCAGCCCCGGTGCACGGGGTGTTGTTGATATCCTTCAGAGCCAACGTGGAACCCAGCAACCCTTGTGTCCTCTGTTGTTTCCAGATGAAAATAACGGAGCTGTGTTCAGCTGTGAGAGAGCAAAAATGTTCAGGTGTGTGCAGCTGACCTAAAAAAGCACACGCACCCGACGTGAGCCATGCAGGTGAACGCTGCAGAGAGAAGTGGTGCCGAGCACTCTCTTTTGTTCTAGAACCTTTGTTTTTAAGGCAGCGGATCCTGAAGGTCCCTGCGCCCGCTGCTCCCACACGGCTGGGGCCGGCCCAGAGCAGCGCTCGGCTTTACCTGCGCACGGTCAGCGCTCAGCAAAACAACCACACGATGCCGCTGTGGATTGCAAAGGAATCAAACGCTCCTCGCTTGTCTCCGAATCACCCAAGGTGTGCATCCAAGCTGGAAACGTCCCTGCTCTCAAATCGCCTGGGTCCGGACAGAAAGGTTGCGCTGATCTTCCCGTTCCAAGTACAAACTCTTATTTGCAGCACCCCCAAGAGCACACAGGAACCCCTTGGCGCTGCTAAGTTTTTTCATTCTGGCTGAGTCCGGCTACAAATTTGAAAACACGGGGCAAAAACACAGCCCACAAAGTGTCAGCTGAGAGAGCTGTTGCTGCTCCTAAGTTGGAAAGGCAAGAGATGGTCTGGAATGGCAAGGAAATGCAATGTCGAGCAGGGAAAGGCAAGGGAGGAGTAGGCAAGGCAAAGAGAATCGGAGGAGGAGCAGGCAAGACAAGGCAAAGCCAGGGAAAAAGGGTAAGGAAGCCAAGGTGGGAAAGGCAATGCAAGGCGATGGAGTCGAAGGAAGGACAAGGAGGGGTCGGTACGACTAGGAAAGGGGGGTAGGAAAGGCCAGGGAAGAAAGCAGTAGGTGGGGCAAGATGGGGATGGATGTGAAAGGCAGCGCAAGACAGGGGAGGGCTGGGAGGGCAGAGGAAGGCACCAGGCGGGTTTGCCAAGCCAGACAAGCACTGGGTAGGCACGGCAGTGGCAGTCCCAGGAAGAGCGGGCAGGGCAAGGCAAGGCCAGGAAAAAGGCGACAGGGAAAGCAAGGTGGGGTATGGGCAAGCAAGGCAGTGCAGGGTATTTGCGTTTCCTTGCCTTGCCCTTTTGACCCCTTCCCTGCCTTCCTTTGCCTTCCACGTCCATCCCCTACCTCGCCTTGCATTCTCCAGCCTTGCCTTGCCTTACTGAGCCCTCCACGTCCTTCCCTTGCTCTTCCTACTGCTCCTTTGGCTTGCATTGCCTTTCTCACCCATCCCCCACCTTGGCTTCTCTACCCCTTTTTTCCTGGACTTCCCTTCCCTTGCCTGATCCTCTTTGGATTCTCGTTGCCTTGCCTTCCCCTGTCTTGTCTTCCCTTGACTTTCTCACCCAACCTTGCATGTCCTTGCCATACCTGGCGACCCTTTCCCTTGCCTTGCTGACACCTTTGTGTCCTTCCCTTGCCTCTCCTCCCCCTCCATTGCCTTGCATTGCCTTACTCACCATCCTCCACCTCAAATTCCCTGCCTCTTTTCTCCTGCCTTTGCCTTGCCTTGCCTGTTTCCCCTCTGAGCCTGACTTCCTTGCCTACCCTTCCCTTGATTTGCCTTGCCTCTCCTACCCTACCCCAAATATTCTTGCCATCCTGACCATCCCTTTCCTTGCCTTACGGAGCCCGCCGTGTCTTTCCACTGCCCATTCCACCACTCCACTGCCTTGCATTTCCTTGCTCACCCATCCCTCACCTTGACTTTCCCACCCCTTTTTTCCTGGCGTTGTCTTGCCTTGCCTGCTCCTCTGATGATTCTCCTTGCCTTGTCTACCTCTCACTTCCGCGGCCTTGTAAACCCAGCCCTTTACTCACCCTGCCCTGCTGCCCCTCCCTTCCCCACCTCCCCACCTTCATCTGCCCACTGCTTCTCCCCCCTGCCTTGCCTGGCCAGTCCCACCCCTCCTTCAGCTTGCCTTGCCTTTCCTCCTCTAACCTTGCAGTACTTTACCAACCCCTCCATGCCTCTCTTTTGCCCTTCCTACCTCTCCTTTGCCTTGCGTTGCCTTGCTCACCCATCCCCAACCTTCACTTCCCTGAACCTTTTCTCCTGACCTCGCCTTTCCTTGCTTGCTTCTCCTGTGACTCTCATTGCCTTGCCAACCTCTGCTTTGCTTTGTCTTGCCTTTTTCTACTCAGCCTTGCATTTCTTTGCCATTCCTGCCAATCGCTTCTCTTGTCTTACTGGCCCCTCTGTGTCCTTCCTTTGCCCTTCCTACCACTCCATTGCCTTACGCTGCCTTGCTCACCCATCCCTGATGCTTTTTTTCCTGACCTAGCCTTGTCTTGCCTGCTCCTCCTATTATTCTCCTTCCTTGCCGACATCCCACTTGTCTTACTTTTTAAAGCCAGCCCTTGCCTTGCCCTGCCCTGCTGCCCCTCCCTTGCTTTGCTGTGCTTTAAACACCCATCCCTCACCTTGACCTGCCTACTGCTTTCTTCCCTGGCCTTGCTTTGCCGTGCCTTCCTCCTCCTCCTCCTCCCTTGCCCTGCCTTGCCTTCCCTACCCAGCCCCATTCCTGAGCCTCCCTTGCTTCACTACGCAATGCCATGGTCTCTAGCCCTGGTCTTTATAAGGTTATTTTTGAAATGAGCCCCTCTGAGTTCTTTCAGCGCTGCCACACCGCCACGGGACTTGTTTTTCAAGGCTCAGGACGGTGCCCCAGGCATCGGCGTGAGGCACAGGGTCCCTCTCCATCCACTGGTGGCTCCTGCCATCGCCAGCTCGCGGCGCTGCCCCGGCGGGTTTGAGGGGCTGCCATGGGATGGATCTGCCAGGCCTCCCCACGCTGGGATTCACCTCACTGCCCCCCGACCCCAGGGGCTTCCCCCGCCCGGCCCTGCTCGATGCCAGCGTTTCACACGCGGGGATTGCCGGCCTTCAGCGTCCCTGGCCAAGGCCGCCCCTCGGCCACGAGCCGCTGGCGATGGAGCATTTCTTCCCCGGTGCCCTGAGGCATCAGGGCCCCGCCGAGCTGGAGGTGACTCTCCCTTGCGTTGCCAGTCCAGGTGTCCCCGGCACGGCTCGGTCTTGGCAGCCCGAGCCGCCTGCTCGTTGTTGTGCTGCTCCTCGTTAGCGCGGCTCCGGGGCGCGCGGCGGCTTTTCACGGTCGGCTTCTCCAGCCGGGCGGCGATGTCCTGCCCCACTCGGGCAGCCCAGGTGAGCTTCCCTGTGCTGCGCTGCCCATTGACCTCTTCCCATCGTGCCAGCCACGCCCACAGAGCGTTGGTACCATCCACGAGCCGCTCCTGTCTCTCAGCGATGTCCAAAGGCAGCTGGGTGCCTTTCAGCTCTGCAGCCTTCACTTGATCCCCCTTGTCCCTCGGAAGCTTTTGCGACTTGACGAACAGGAGAGCCCGTGGTCTGCACTGGCGAGGCACGGAAAATGTCCTCCCTAAGCTCCTTCCTGAGTTCCTGATGGTTCTTTCCAGTCCTTCCATCCAATTTCTGCATAAACTCACTCAGCTCTGCTTCCACAGCAGAGACCTGGGCTCCTCTCGGGGTGTGGACAGCATCTTCCTCTGTCTGGAGCCTTTTTTGTCACAGCATCCACTGTCTCGGTTTCCTCATCCCACTGCAGGATCTTTAGGAAGTGGAGTCTCCCTGTGGCCCGAGCAATGCGAATTTCAACCACACCAGTGTTGCACATTTCATGAGGTCTGGACTTTCAGTGGGGTTGGTCATTATTTGAGAAAACGACCTCTAGCACAGCCAGTTCTCTCAAGCGTTGGTTTCCCTGCTCCACGGTTTTCCAAGGGTCTTGCTGGAGCTGGAGGTCTCCTTGGCAAAGACCCCTTCACACTTGTTAAGAGTGAAGGAGGTTGAGAGGTTCTGGCTTCTTCAAAATGCGTGGAACTGCCACTGCGATTTTCCCTCAAATATTCTGCTACCTTTGCTGGGCTCTGCATTCCTTCAGGACGGACCTTCCAAACCACTGGAGCAGAGTATTTCTTCAAAATCGGGCCTGTATTCACCTGCATTCCAGGCCACTCGGGATTTACCACCCCTGGGACAGATCTCTGGAAATCTCAGCCCTGATTCTAAATGTCTTGTAGACCGTGTAGAGGAGACATGGGAAAACCAGCGGCGAGAATATGGTGTCTTTAACAGCCAGAGGGAATTCATCATCCTCAAAAAGTGATGTGTCAGACCTGAAAAGGGAGAAGGAGGTGAAAGGCTGGGAAAAATCATCCTGTCCTGTTCCCTCGGCAGGCTGGGTGCAGTCGTTCATGAGCCCCCAGAAGCAGCAGCCCAGACCAGGACCAGCAAACAGCAACCAATCCACATCCCAAATGACCTTCATTGCCACTGATGTTACCTTCCCAAAAACCGATATCACAAAGTGAATCCACAGAGCAGTCTTGCTTCCTCTCTCTCCCTGATCTGAAGAAGGACACCATGGCAGACAAACGGCTCCACATCTGTGCACTCGTGTACGGAGTGCCAAACCCACGTGAGCAGAGCAAGCTGCACAGTGAGCAGGGAGTTCTGTACCCAATAGACAAATGTTTCAGAAAAAAAATCGATTTTTGTCACTTTTTCTCCCGAGTCCCTTTAGTTGAGAGCCAAATTTGTCTCTGTTTAAGAGCATTAATGGAGTGGAGCCTGGCAAAGGAGCTACCTCTCCTTTAGTTTTAAGCACTCCCCTTTTCGCCAACGGGGACAGACAAAGGTGAGAAGATAAACGAGAAAAAAATACCAATTACTAAAAAACCAAAACAGCGATTAGTCATGAGACAGCAGTAACCAAAAATGCAAAGGCTCTAAGGCAAGACACTCCCCTCCCCAGGAGCAATGAAAACAAAGGGCAGGGAAGCCCCTCCCCGAAGATGGTGGCTGCCTGGTGGAAGACCTCGTGGAGCAGAAGACAAATGGCAGAGAAGCCCCTCCTGCAGCGTGGCGGCCTCTGCGAGGGACCAGGGGACAAAGACAAGATGGCAGAAAAGGCCACTGCTCCTGACCGTGTGGTGGGGAGAGAGAACAAAGGAAAAACAACCCAGCAGCGCAGGCTCCAGAACTGCCCCGTCCTCCAACCAGCCAACGGGAAGCAGGGACAAAACGAAAACGGGGATGAACCCTTTATTTTGCCCAAAGCCAAGAGTCGGTGCTGCCGAGTTTTCTGCTCCATGTCACCCAACGCAGCTGTCCCGGCAGTGGCAGCTGGAGCTGGGGCAGTGCCTGGGACCTCTGGAGAGAAGGGGATCTGGTTTTCCCAGCATGGCTGTCCCAGGTGGAGACAGTGAAAGAGAGAGGTGAAAAAAATCTCGAAGGAACGTCTTTCCCGGCTCTGAGAACTTGAGTTACCACAGCAGCAGTGGCCAAAAAGGTGTTGTGAGATTCTCCAACAGCCAGAGAGGAATAAAAGAGGTCTTCTGCCTCACGCTGCCTTGGCTTGGGGAACCTGCCCCAGGGAACTCTCTTGGCATCTGGGCAAGAACAAAAGAGAGAGAGAGAGAGCTTTTTGGACCCCCCGAAACCCCTCCACAAACCAGAGCGAAACAGTCCAGTTCTGCTTTCAGCCCCACGGTCCTAAAGGGATGCTGACACAAACTGCGTGGATTGAGGCAGAAGGAATATGGAATACAACACACGGATTTTGAGAAACCCAGGACGGGAAGTCAAAGTAGGGGATGCGTGAGAAAGGCATTTCAAGGGAAGGGAAGGGAAGCAGGGCAAGGAAAATCAAGGGTTGGGCTTACAAGGCAAGGCAAGGGAGAGGAGGGTGAGGTGCTGAGAGTCCCAGGAGAAGCAGGCAAGGCAGGGCGAGGCAGGGCACGGCCAAGGGAGGGCCAGGCTTTCCTTCCCCTGGAAAGCGGCTGTCCTTGGCAGCCAGGCACCCGTGGCCAAAGGTGGGGTTCCGCCTCCTAAAGCTGCGAATCTCTGAGGATTTGCTCCCCGACAAAAGTCCAACAGGTCTGGCTGGCCTTGAACTCCCAGGTGTGGACGCCAGCAAAAGCCTGAGTAAAGAACTCAGGCATGTTTGGAGCAAGAGAGAAAGTTTTCTCACGTTTCTGCTGGCGGTGTTTATAAAACGGTTTCTAGAACTATGAAAACATATTCTTGCAGCTGGTGTGATCAAGCTGTTATTAGTTAACCAAGAGTTATATGGCGTGTTCGTCTTTCCAGCCAACAGCATGATACTCGTGCACAGGGATTGTAAAAGACGTACGATTTTGGAATAAAGTTGTTGGAGCTGGATCTGCGTTCTGCGTGTTTTGTCTCGCCACCCCTGCGTGATAGCAGGGCAACAACTCCACCCCGAAGCTGCCTCTTTTCTTCCTCAGAGGCCGTGGAGAGCCAGCCTTCCCTTCCTGTGGGAACGAGCGCTCATTCACAGCAGGACACTTGGGGAGAAGGGTGGGATTCCACCTCCTGGAATCAGGAATGTTTGAGGATTGCTGCCGGGTGCAATCTGCCAGGACCAGTGGGTCTGGCTGGCCTCGGGCTCCTGAGAGCCACCTCTCAGCTGCCCCCAAGGCTCTGGGTTGCCCGACTTTCCTGCCTGTGGGGTAAAGCCCTCCTTCACGCCCAAGCGCCTGCAGTTGCCAGCAGGATTTCACGTCCTAAACTGCAGATATTCGAGGATTGCTCCCAGACAGAAGCTGTCGGGACCGATGGATCTGCCTGGCCGTGGCCCCCCAGGGGCCTCCTCTCGGCTGCCCCAGGGACACCGAGTGCTGGACTTCCCTTCCTGTGGAACGAAGCCGTCTTGCTAGGCCAAGTGCCTGCAGTCCAACATGGAAATACCCCTCCTAAAACTGCAAACGTTCAAGGATTGCTCCCAAACAAAAGCTGCCAGGACTGACAGCTGGTCTGAGACTGCCAGGGGCCACCTCTCAGCTCTCCCCAAGACACTGGGGCACCAGACTTCACTTTCTGGGGAAAAGACCCATCCGCCACAGTGGCAAAAAAATGGAATTCCACCTCCTGAAACTGCGAATGTCCGAGGATTGCTGTCAGATGGAAGCTGCCAGAACCGACGTGTGGCTTGCCCTGAGCTCCCAGGGACCTCATCTTGTCTGTCCCCAAGACACTGGGGTGCTGCGCTTTCCTTCCTCTGAAAAAAGAAGCTGCCGTTTGCAGCCCGGTACCCACAGTCAAAAGTTGAATCTCGACTCCATAAACTGGGAACATCTGATGATTGCTCCCACGTGAAAGATGTCAGGACCAACGGGCCTGGCTGCCCTTGGCCTCTCATGTGCCCCTGATGCCTGAATCGGCTACCTGGAAACAGAGACTAGCCAGGAGTAAGATAATAAAATGGAATATTTATTTGAAGGCCTTCAAGGGCACACCCTGGGCTACCAGACCCAAGATGGACCCCGAGATGGACCAGTCACGAGTTCTTGTCAGAGTTATAGGTTTTGGTCCATTAGCATATTAATATAAATTCACCAATTAAAACTTTAGCTACTGATGTAATTCTCTCTGGCTTGCCCCTCCTTTCTTTAGATGTTGATTTGCACTTTCTGGGCCCAGGGCTGTCCAAGTGTCCTTGGAGAGCAGGCCTGGAGAGGGTTGTGATGTCTGTCACAGCCCGAGAGAGCAGCAGCTCACAGGTTACAGAGCACTCCAGAGTTACACACGCTAAGGACGACAGGATCTGAGAAATAGAAATGTTAACGTTCAAGGCATCACCCCCAGACACCGGGGCTCTCTTCCTGTGGAACAGAGGAATCCTTTGCTGCCAGGCACCTGGGGCTGAACGTGGCATTCTGGCTCCTGAAATTGTGAATTTCCAAGGATTGCTCCCGGATGAAAACGGCCAGGACCAGCAGGTCTGGCTGGGCTTGGCCTCCTGGTGGTCAGGGTCAGGGTCAGGGTCAGCGAGCTCGTTAGGGATAGGGTTAGGGAGAAGTGCTTGGTTAGGGTTATGGTTAGGGACTGGGTTTTGTTGGGGGTTAGGTTTTTCTTCTTTCCTTTTGTATAGAATTTTTTCCCATTGAGTTGCTAATGAACTATTAAGTACTAGGTGCTTAAGAAAAACAAAGGATTGTGGCCAAGCCCCGGAGAAGAGGGGCTGATAAGAGGCAGCACCGGGGGAGCTGAAGCTGCGCTTCGGAGGGGAACCGGAGGAGCTGCTCTGCCTTTTTGGGGGAGAGAAGAGTCGCTGCTGCTGCTGCTGCTGGACCCTTTTCACGTGGAGCTGTTTCTTCTGCCATGAGTGAACCCCCGTTCTGAACTGAGACCTATTTTACCATCTGCTCGGGGGGCNACCGAGACGTCCTACTGTCCCAGTTTGCTGTTTCTGAGAGTTCTGCTGAGGCGCCGGGATGGACAGCATTCCTGAAGCAAAGCCTGCCTGTCCTCCAGCCCTTCCCCTCCCGGCCGTGCCCCGTGTCTGCTGGAGCTCGCGCCACAGCGCCCCCTGCAGCCATGGGGGAATCATCGCACCTGCCCCGCCCACCCAGCGCCATCAGCGCCCCCTGCCGGCTGTGACCGGAACTGCACCCACGGGGACAGTGCCTGCAGGCCCAGGGGGCTGGGACCGGGTTCCTGGTTCTGTTTTGTTGTTAGTGCCATAGGAGTTGTTGTTTGTTCACTTTATTATAAATACTAGTAAAGAACTGTTATTCCTATTCCTATATCCTCACCTGAGAGCCCCTTAATTTCAAAATTACAGTAATTCGGAGGGAAGGGGTTCACATTCTCCATTCCAAGGGAGGCTCCTGCCTTCCTTAGCACATACCTGTCCTTCAAACCAGCACAGTTTTGCTTTTGATTTGGGCTTTTGTTTTAGCTTTTTATTGCTTTGGGTTTGGATTAGGATTCAGGTTTCGGGATTTTGTTAGGATTATCGTTAGCATTGTCTTTAGGGTTAGATTTTGGGTTAGATTTAGGGATTTTATTGGGGGGTAGGGTTTTTTTTTAGCTTTAGAGTTATGTTTTAGGGTTATTTTTCTGCTTATGGGTTAGTGTTGGGTTAGGGTAGGGTTAGAGTTTTAGGGTTAGGGTGTTAGGGCATTAGGGTCCTGTTTGTACTGGCAGCTTTTGTCCAGGAGCAATCCTTGGATGTACTGAATTTTGGAGCTGACATTCAAATTTTGGCCATGAGCTCCTGTAGGAGAACTCCTGTTCTTTTCCATAGGAAGGAAAGCACACAGCCCCAGTGTTTCAGGTGCAGATGAGGGGCTGCCTGTTGTATGTAATAACCAGCAAGACTTTTCTGTGCTGCCACCCACCCTGGCACCCACCTGGGCACCCATTTCAGCCCTGTCTTTACATAACTGTCTCAGAGCCTCCTGATTTTTCCAGGCAGCAGCTTACGGCACATGGCTCCCAGGCTGACTCCTTAAGCCCTAAATCTGCTCCCTGTCCTTCCCTGAGGTGAGGCAGAGCAGGAGGGTGGCAGGAGATGTCACACCAGGGTGACACCGTGATGGCCGTGCCGTGTCTGGGATCTGGACCATTCGGCATCAGGATTCTGACGTTCAGCACTGGAATCCTCATGTTCAGCATCAGGATCTGGACCTTCAGCACCAGGATTCCCAGCTCGTGCTGCCCAGCACAGAGGAAACAGCTGGGATCCTTCATCTGATTCATATTTTCATGTTTGAGGATGCAGCAAAGTGCCCTTTGGGACTCTGATGGGAACGGGGAACGTGGCCTCCCACGATTTGCCTTGGCACCAAACTCCTGCTTTTTTGGCAAGGAAATAGCTGATCCAGGGACTGGAAATGCCCTTTCCCAGATCTCACAGTCCAGATGGCCCTTGAACTTCAGGAAACACATAAAAACCTACCAGCCACATGCAAATAACAACAAAAACAACAACAAAAAATCCCTCTAAAGCTGAAGATAAGAGAACCATCAGGCTTCACTTGTAATTTGGGAAACAATTTTTGCAACTCCCGGGCTAAGGCTGCCTTTAGAGCTTTGGAATCCATTCCCAGGGGAGCAGGAGGGGTAGAAACTCCAAGGAACCTTTCAAGGGTAAATCATAGAGTTTATTGAATGTTCAGGTGCCCAAGCCTTTGACTGGAGCAGCAGCTTCACAGATTTATCTTCTCAGTCAATTCACCTGGATAGAAACTCAAGTAGAAGGAGTTTTTGGGGTTTCAACTGAGCCTGTGGGATTGCTCAGGGAGCACTGTCACACCACAGTGAGACAGGTATAAAAATACAGCCCAGGTTTCCCAGCAGCTCCTCAGCTAAAGACACTAAATCCTGTCCTGATCCTGCTCAGGGAGGATACAGCCATTTTAAGCAACAGTTTAATTTAAGATCTCTTGGGTAGCTGAGCCCCCATCAACGTGCAGGTTGTCACAGCTTTGGTGCCAAAAGGCCACCTCAGCCACGGAGCACAAATCTCTTTTTCCCTGCGGAGGGTACAGAGGGATATTCCGTAGGCTCTTGCTGAGTTTTCCCTCCTGGTTGTGGCCGGGATGCTGCCCAGCTGAAGAGGGACCCACGGGGAAGATCTGAGCAGCCCCAGGGAAGATCAAGGTGAGAAGAGCATCCTCCATCCCCAGAGGCTGCTTGGGAACATCTAAGGGGTGGGAAGGTTCCGTGGAATTTTGAAGGCTTTCCTCTTTTCATGGCACCCGTCAATTAATTGTTGCCTTCTGCTTAGAAGCAGAAGGGTTTCATCGCTGGTGCCAGGCTCAGCCAGTGTGTCCCTGCCCACAGCTCGAGTTCCAGGGCTGTCCTCTCTCCTGGGGCAGCCAGGACCTGCTCCCAGCTGCTGTTCCACTGGGAAAAGTCTTTGCATTTATTGGGCTGTGCCCTGCATGAACGGGGAGGGCGGCTGGGGAGGGCTCAGACCCTGTGGGTGCCACTGAGGGGGTGGATGTGCCCTTCCTCCTGGTGCTTCCCACAGCAGCCCTGATGCCCCTCCACAGCCCTGGAGCCATCCCAATCTCACCACCCACCCGGATTCCACACCCAGTGGGACACTTACCCTCCTCTCAAACTCCCAAGGTGCCCCCCTGTTTTTCTCACAGTGCCAAGGCGGGGCTGCTCCCCTTCTTGGGGTGTCCCAGCTCCCAGACAGCCCCGTGTGAGCATCTGCGTGGGGCAGGGGATGCAGCCTGGGTTGCTGGGCTGTGCTGGAGGCTGGGAGGCAGCCGAGGCTTCCCGGTGGGATGAGGGACGCTGGAGGCCGCACGGTTCCCACGGGCACTCTGTGTCTGTGCAGGGGGAGCGGCAGTCCCGAGTGCCCCCTCGTCCAGCCGGGAGAGGCTCCCGGCCCCGGGCAGGGCGCGGGGCCAAGCTGGGCTCGCTCCCCCCACCCAGGCCGGATGACAGATGCCTGCAGTGGAGGAGAACGTGCTGCAGTTCCCACTTGCAGCCTGGATGCCTCCGACCCGGAGCTGCACTATGAGGAGGAGGAGGAGGAGGAGGAGGAGGCGTCGTCAGAATCTTCGGAGGCCTCAGACAGCAGCAGCATCTTCTCTGACGACTCGGTCTACCCTTGCTGCGAGGTGTCCCCGGAGGCTGACGGTACCGGGGTCCTCAGTCTGTACCAGTGCTGTGCCAGGAACGATGCCAAGCTGCTGTGGGAGAGGCTGGAGCACGGGGTGACCCGGAGTGAGGCCACGGAGCTGGACATCAATGGCAGGGTGAGTGGCTGGGGTGGGTGCGGTGTGCACCCTGCAGAGCAGAAAGAGGATTTTCCAGGAACAGGCAAATCCTGAAGGCTGGTGGTGGCTAAAGCACCAGAGGCCTGGGTGGAATGGGACTCCTGGGACCCATCCAATCCTTGGAGCAGAACCGTGCCTGTCCTCCCATCCTGCGCCTGCCAGGTTTGGGTGGGAGGACAGTTTGGAAGGGCCAGGGGAGTACCACGGTGGGAGCTGGTGCTGAGTGTTGTTCCCTCTCCAGAACGGGCTGATGGTCGCCTGCTCCAAGGGCTTTGTGGACATTGTGCCGTTGCTGCAGAAGTGTCCCCACATCAACGTCAACCAGCAGGACAACGATGGGAACACGGCCCTCATGATGGCTGCCCAGGCAGGTCAGCACCGCGCCCGGCCTCGGCACAGGCAGCACCAGTGACACCCCTCAGGAGGGGAGGAGACCCCCCCGTGCTCCCCCCAAAAAGCCGAACACAAACCGCCGTGAAAGCCGTGGTCCCAAGGGATGCGCAACATCGGCTCCATTTATGGTTCACCTTGGCACTGCTTTCAAACTGATGCAAAAATGGAGATTCCTACAGCAGTGCTCTCTCAAACGTGCCGGGCTGAGTGGCAGAGCTGGGCTGCAGCAGCTCCGTGTGCTCCAGGAAAGCTCCAGGAGCCACAGGGATTTGCCTGCCAAAAGGCTCTGAGCCCTGTGTAGGGCCCAAAGCTCCAGTCTGGCTCCCTCCTCCCCATTTACCAGGAGGGGAAGGAGAAGGGTCCCCAAGTGGGGATCACCCTTGATTCCCGTTGTATCCTTGCTGGAATTCGTGATTTTATGTGGGGTTTTTTTGCATTTTTGGCCTCTTTCCTGTGTTTCCCACTGAAGCAGCTGGTTCATCAGCGCTGTTCCCTCCATGGCCAAACCAAAATAGACCCAAACCCTTTCAATCCTGATCCCTTCAAGCTCCTGCATCTGCATCCTCACGGAACGCAGCTGCCAAATCCTTTGTCCAACAGGCGCCGGCCATTGTCCCTGTTAACTGTGGGAGCTCTAACGCAGCTTCTCTCTGGCTGTTAAGGACACATCACCATCGTCAACTACCTCCTCAACTACTACCCTGCCCTCGAGGTGGACCAGCGAGACCCGCGGGGCCTGACGGCGCTGATGAAGGCAGCGGTGCAGGGGCAGCAGGACTGCGTCACCGCCCTGCTCCTGGCGGGTGAGCACCTCCCCGGGGCTCTTGGGCTTCCTGGGAAGGGCTGGCACCGCCACTCAGGGGGGGATGGCCGGGTGATGATGCCTTGGAGTGGCTGCCTTGAACAGAGGCTAGACAAGATGAAGAGAATAAAGCGGGTGTTTATTAAAGGCCTTCAAACAGATGCACTTTGGGCAGGTAAAAGCCTCCCAGAGGCTACACCCAAGATGGGCGATGGGGATGAGTTTTTCAGACAATTATAAGTTTGGTCCATTTACATATCAGGGGTTAATCCTCCAAATACAGCTGCAGGTGATGAAGCCACAAACCCCCGGTTTGCTGCTCCCCAATTCACTTTTGTTTATACTTTTCAGGGCCTGAGGCAGTAGAGTGTCCTTGAAATTCCAGGCCTAGAGAGATTGTTTAATCTGACCAAAACGTGAAGGCAGTGAACTAACACCCTATGTGGAGTTTTTCCACACTAATGCCGTACGGGATTTGAAAAACATAAAAGCTAAAACCCCAAGGCATCATGATGCTCTCTGCTGTCTCCAGGAGCTGACCTGCAGGCGGTGGATGCCGTGAAGGGGAAGACAGCCAGGGAGTGGGCGACCTTCACCGGCCGCTTCGAGACCACCGTGCGCATCCGGAGCCTCCTGCGGCGCCCGCGCGCCGAGCAGTTCGGGGCCCGCTACCAGCCCGAGTGGCCAGCCCTGGCCGGGCTGGTGGCCAAGGCCCTGAGCCCCAAATCCAGGAGCAAGAGGCTGTTGGAGAAGATTCGATCCGTGTTCACCTTCAACATCCCCCGCGATCCTGAGGAGGACGGGGTGATGGACCACATGGTGAGGATGACCACGTCCCTTGCCAGCCCCTTCGTGGGCACCGCTTGCCAAACCATCTGCCCCGACAGCCCCCCCGAGGTGGGCAAGCGCAGGCTGTCAGTGCCCGAGATGCTCGGGCAGCACGTGCCGGATGCAGGTGACGAGTCAGAAACGTCCTGGCGCCCCAGCACTGGAGGGACATCCTGCAACGGCCAGGCCGTGTCCGAGGTCCGGCTGCTGCCGCCGCCGCGGCCGCCCAGCCGCCTCCTGAGCTTCCTGCCCCTGTGGCTGCGGCGTGGCAACAGCGTCTTCCCTGGGGAGCCCGCCCCAAAAATCAAAGTGACCAAAGCCTCTGGCTCATCCGCCGGGGAGCAGAAGCCACGTGTGAAGGACAAGCACCTGCTGCAGCCGCCTCAGTGGAGGTACAAAATGCTGAAGGAGGAGAAGAGAGCAGCCGAGGAGGCCAAGGACGGGGAGAAGAAGAAGAAGAAGAAGAAAAAGAAAAAGAAAGGCTAAGGCAGGAGGTGTTGGGCTGGGGACAAGGTTCTTGCTGTCCCCTTGGATCTGCTGCCTTTTCTGGCACGGGGGTGGTTTTGTTCCCAGAGGATGGGAATGTCCGAGGGAGGAGGAGGATGTGGGTGTATACGCCCAGCTGAAATATCCTCAAGGGTTCACAGGCCCCTGCCTGGCCTCTTGTCCTCTCCACCCCAAGGGTGGCCACCCTAGCATGGTGCATGTCATGCTGGGCACTTGTGTGCTGAGACGCTGGACCAAGCTCCAGGAATGCCAGGGAGCAGGACTGAGGCACAAGTCCTTCCTGTGGTTTTTCCTTTTCTTTTCTCTTTTTTTTTCTTTTTTTTTTTTTTTTTTTGTTGTTGTTGTTGCTTGGTTTTTTGGTTTGTTTTTTTTGGTTTTGGTTTTTTTGGGTTTTTTTGGTTTTTTTTTTTGAGACAAAACTCTTTGATCTTCCCGAGCTCTTGATTCCACAGCGTGCGTTGGAATGTGGCTGAGCAAATTAAAATGGAAGTGGTTGCCATGTCAACAGGATTGATTCTGTGAATAAAGCTCAGGGTTGCTGTGGGGCTGGCAGGAATGTTCCCCCCTTTGCTGCCAGCGTCCCCTGGCCACCCTGTCACATCCTCAGTGACATTCCCCACTCCCGCGTGCTCCCGTGTGGTGAACGGACACACCGAGGCAGCAGCTCCATGCTGTGGAAGCAGCAGCAGCCGCCAGGCACAGGCTGCAAACCAAGCCTGGGGTACTCGTGGGCCCCATTCCCAGCTGCCCCCAGAGCTCCAGCACTGCCAGTGCTGCAGCAGCAGGGTGCTGCTCTTCCCATATTTCAAGATCCCCTTAAACCCAGCTCCACCCCAGGGTGTAGGAGTGTGAAGCTGGGCTGCTGGTCCCTGCAGCATGGTCAGAGTTTCACTCCAGGAGGACAGGGGTCCGTGTCCCAGAGCTCAGAGCAAAAGTTGCCCGGGTAATAAATAATTCTTGGCCAGGTGTGGAGCCCTCTCCCTGCACCACCCCCTCTTTAGGGGGACAGGAGGCCACACTCCCACTCTGAGGCTGCAGCTCTGACCTTTGTGGGGCGCTGGGAGGTCTGGGCTGAGCCGCAGGAGGGGAAGCATTCCCGTGGGGTAGGAGCTGCAGCCTCCCCGTCTGTTCCCCTCTATCCCTTGGCTCGCTCGGGCTCCCCGGCACCTGGCTGCCCTCCTTCGCCAGCTCCCTGCGGCTCGCAGATGAGCCGGGGGCGGGCGGCACATGGAGCAGCCGTGGCGTGACCAGTGCCAGCCTGGCTCCTGCCACGCAGGGGGAAGGGAGAGACGGGCTCCCACCGGCCCCTCATCCCCCTCTGCCATCGCGGGGATGGCTCAGGGAGACCCCGAGGGACGGCTGGGTGCACCTGGGGAGGGTTCGGCTGTGGTCCAGGGATGCCCCTTCCCTTCTGCAGGATGAAATCACAGCGATGAGCACCTGGATGAGGAAGGAAAGTCTCACTTTGGCTTCAGGGGCTGACAGGAGGTTGTACCAGGGCTGGCATGGGACTGTGGGTGGTGCCCAGCCCTGCTGATTCACCCTGTGTGCCCCAGAAAAGGGCTGGAACCAGGGTAGGAACCTGCGGGGGGGTTGATTTGCCCATCTCGTACCTCCACAGTCAATCCCGCTCTGGAGGAGTTCACTTTCCCATGGATACGGTGCCAGAGCTGCAGCTGGGCCCAGGGCTCCCACTCACCCCTGCCCTTTGAGTTGCCCAGGATTAGGATTTAGGAACTTTTCGAAGTTTTTAAGCAGCGTTTATCCCCTCAGTGATGATTATGATTTAAAAAGGAAGGCGGCCCGTTTGAAAGAAGGAGTTGCAGGGAACTGCAGCAGCAGCCCTTGCAGGAGAGCTGGTGTGCCCAGAATAACTCCTGCCCGCAGCCGTAAAAGCAGGATGCCCTGCGTCTGCTCCCATGGAAGGGATGCAAGAACCATCCAGGAATAACCCCGGGAGGGGCCAATCCGGCCAGATCACCCAGACCCGCCTGCCGGAGCAAAGATGGTCACGGAGATAAGATGTCTGCAGGCATCAGCTTCCTCCCGGGCAGCTCCTATCTGATGGAAACTGCCCGTTTCCCCCGCGCCGGTTCGGCAAAGCTGCGGGTCCCGCACGGGCAAAGTCACGTGTGAAGGTCCTTCATGTTTTATCCTGGTTTTGTGCTTTTGTTTGTTTAAACTTCCTAGATCACGGCTGATAGCGGGGCGAGGCGGCCGGCGAGACTCAAAGCTCCGCCGCCGCGGTGCCCCGGCTCGGGGAGGCTCCGGCTGGACTCGTGATGCAGTCAGGGCCGGTGATGCAATGGCAGCGGGGAGGTAAATCAGGCCCTGTCAGCTCGGTAGGAAAGAGGCTGCAGTGCGGGACAGGTCCCCGTGCCGAGGGAGCCTCCGGCAGAAAGGCAGGGACGGGGCTTGGGATGGCACCGGAGGGAGAAGTGCGGAGCGGGAGGACGGAGAAGCGGCCGAGATTGGGGTGGCCCAAAGAACAGCCCTGAAAGTGGCAAAACGGGAAGCGGTGCTTCCGCTGCCCACGGTCCCGTGGGCGCTGGGGGAGTGGGAAGTGCCCAGCCCCGGGCCGTGGGAACGGCCCTGCCGGCGGCGTCCCAGTGCCTGCCCCCACGGCAGTGTGGGAACAGCGGGGATGTGCCAGCGTAAGGCACCGAGTGGAGCCCCTTGGTCACCGTGCCCCGCTCCTTGCCCCGCTCCATACCCCGCTCCGTGCCCTGCTCCGTGCCCCGCTCTGTGCCCTGCTCCTTGCCCCGCTCCTTGCCCTGCTCCCTGCCCTGCTCCGTGCCCTGCTCCGTGCCCCACTCCGTGCCCTGCTTCGTGCCCCACTCCATGCCCTGCTTCGTGCCCTGCTCCGTGCCCTGCTCCGTGCCCCGCTGCCCCGCTCCGTGCCCCGCTCCATACCCCGCTCCGTGCCCCGCTCCATGCCCGCAGCCAGGNCCGTGTCCCGCTCCGTGTCCCGCTCCGTGCCCTGCTCCTTGCCCCACTCCGTGCCCCGCTCCATGCCCCGCTCCGTGCCCCGCTCCATGCCCGCAGCCAGGGCTCCACATCTCCCATGGAGCAGCCATCACACCCTGATGCCACGTTACACCCCAGGGTGAAATTCTCCCCTGCCCTCCTGATGGGCTACCTAAAAACAGAGGCCAGACAAAATTAAGGGAATAAAAAGCCGCCCCAGGGGCTACACCCAAAAACGGACCAAACTTATAAAAAATATGAAAACCCGTGACCTGTTGTCCATTTTTGGGTGTAGTCCCTGGGGCGGCTTCCTCTGCCCTAAATGTACCTGAAGGCCCTTCAATAAATGTAACGGGTTTTTATTCCCTTAATTTTGTCTGGCCTCTGTTTTTAGGCAGCCCAAGAAGGCATCACTCCAGCACAGCACCCTGGAATTGCTGGGTCCAGCATGGAATAACCAGGGATAACCACGGAACCCCTTGGCTCTGCCACAGTGCTCCATCCCCATGAAGGCTGGAGCAGGAGGGGTGGCCAAGCAGGTCAAGGTCATTCCCACAGCATCTCTCTAGAACATTCCCATCCTCATCCTTGGCAGAGCAGCCAGCTGTGCTCCTGCTAAAGGCCTTGGGATGCTCAGAATGAAGCGGTGGTGGCCATGTCCATGCCATGGGAGAGGGTTTGCCATGAAAACTGGGGAACTGGGTGGGAAAGCACTCGGTGGAGGACGAGGAGGGAGTAACAAGTGAGGGAAAGCAACCAGGATGGAGCTGGGGCCCGGTGAGCGGGAGGAAGGGAGGCTGGTCGTGGCTGTGTGCTCAGCAATAGGAAATGCTTTATTAGCTGGGAGTGGTGGAGAGAAGCCAGGCAGGAAGAGGCAGTAATAAGAAACATTTTTTTGACTTCTCCCACATCCAGACCACAGAGCAGCTGCCAAACGGCTGCGCTGGACCACGGGGTGGCCGAGCCGAGCCCCTGCAGCCAGGCCGGGAAGGGTGACATCCCCCCAGCAGGGCAGGCACGGCCGTGGGAGCCCCCACGGGGGCAGGATGGGTGGCGAGAGGGGAGCAGATCCGTGAAGATCCTCGGAGTCAGGGCTCAGGACACAGAACAAAGCTGCCCCAGCGGAGCCAGGTCCAGGAGTGGGGCCGTGGCCGGGAGAGCCTCGCCAGGGCCAGGTGGTGCCGTGGGCTCCAGCAGGACGTGGATGCTCTGGGTGAGTGGGGAAGAGCCACGCGCTCGTGGGGTCTGGGGCTGCGCCGAGCTCGGGGCTTCCCTCCTCATTTACCCCCGAACTCAGGGTTTGGCCCCATTCCCTTTGTGTTCCATGGGACGCTGGCGTTGACATCAGGATTAGGGAGGCTGGAATTTGTGCCGGGGGCACGAATCAGGGTTCACACGTCAGTGTGGTGGCAGCAGGATCTGTCCCCAGGTCCTTGCTAAACAGCTGAAATAATAAGCAACTGCCGGGGAAAGGCTGGAATCTCGTGGGAAAGGGGGAATTCGGGTGTATTTTGAAAAGGCATGGGGAAAAATGAGGGAAAGTTGACAGCTCCACTGGAGAGAGCTGGAGCAGGCAGCAGGCTCCAGCTCCACAGACTGTGCCACCTCGATGCCCCACTTCTGCACAGCCAAATTCCAGGTCTCCCAGAGGAGGGTGGGCAAGGAGGATGCAAATGGCCCCTAAAGATGCCAAAGCCAGGCTGGAGAGGGCCCCAGCATGGAGCTCTTTCACAGAGCTGGCACCGGAGCCCCCTGTAAGGCCAGGGCAGCGGCACTGCCCTGTCCCTGCTCTGCACGAGGAGCCACAGGCGATGCCAGCCCCGCACCAAGGGGAACCTGAGTGGGTTTTGCTGCTCTCCTGAGCGGGTTTTGCTGCTGTCTTTGTGTGCTGCATGTTCATGGCACGGAAATGCCCGTCAGTGAGAGGGGCTGGGCTGCTGGAGCCCGCTGGGGAGTGAATGCAGCTTTGCTGCACCCGTGACCCACCTGCAGCTACGAGCAGGGTAAGGAAAACCTCCACCTGTGCCTGAAACCAGGCTGGAGCCTTGGGATCTGTGGCAAAGCTCCTGCCAACTCTGCCCCGGTGCCCCTCAGTCCTTCAGCCCTGCAGCCTGGCTCACCTGGGTGGCACCAGCCCTGGCACGAGGGGCTCGGCCGTGTGTGCCTCCCTGTGACAAGGCAGCACAGGCAGCTGAGCCGTGAGCCACACCCCGTGGCTAACACCCCTGGCAGCAGCAGAAACCGCAGGGGAAGGCGGAAGAGCAGGGATTGAGGAGCTTGGCCAAGCTGCCCTGGTAGGAGCAGGGATCCCTGAACCATCCCGCTCATCCCGAGGGCTGTGCCCGGCCTCCCTCTCCTGAGCTCCTGTTGTCTCCTGCTCCATTTTCTCTCTGCTTTTCTCTCCATGGGGTTATGGGGAAATTCCCCTTCCCCGGCGTTGGTTCTTGCTCCAGACCCTTGAGCTGCAGCACAGCTGCCTCTTGCTCCCAGCCACTCCTGCCAGCAGCCAGGTCCCATCCCAGAGGTTTTTCTTGGAGTTTTTTCCTTCTCCTGATGCTGCAATCCCAAAGAATATAATATAGCACCCAGGCAAGCTGGGTGAGACGTTCTGGATGTCAGGAGAGCATGTGAGCTGCAGCTCCTGATGAGAAAGGAGGAAGGAAGGGACAGGGATGGGTACACCAGGACTGGTTTGTGCCGTTACTGAAGAACTGGAATGTTTTTGCTGTGGGATGCCGGGAAAGGCTCCGCATTAAGGTTTGTTCTCGGTAACAACGACAACCCATGGGATGTTACAAATACAGCAGAGTTTTGGGTGAGGCCCTGCCTGCTTTGTATTTCATGGCAAATATCCTGCAGCTGTCTAATGGCTCGGGATTTTGTGGAAGTGGCTCCAAGGAAGGAATTCACCACCTGGGAGACTCAGCTTCCCTTTAAAAACACACATCCTGGAGCTCTCAGGATTGCAAGACGTGCGGGGCTTGGCAGCATCAGCTGCCCAGCTCCAGAGGGGTTGAGGTTTTAAAATAAAGTGGATGCCAGCCCAGCTCTGGGGGAGTTGGGATTTTAAAACAAAGCTGATCCTGGCCCCGCTGAGGGTCGGATGGATCAGCCTGGCATCGCTCCTCACACGGGGCACCAAGGACCAGCCCCCAGCTCCAGCCCCAGGACCCAGGATCTGGGCACCATTTCCTCCCCTCCAGCAACAACCAAGTAAGTTATTTTGGGGAGGAAAAGCCCAATTTACGGCACGGCTGGAGCCTGCCAGGGTCAGCCACGTCTGTGTGCGCTCCCGAGGGCCGGGCTTGCGTGACTCTGCTTCCCCATCAAGGCCAGAATCTAAACAATCTTGATTCCTGTCCCAGCAGCCCTGGGCTGGGCTCTTCAATTGCAGGAAACGGAGCCTTTGGCATGTTTATGTCGGGAACACGAAGAATGAGCAGAGGAGGGGCCGGGAGCCTGCGGCCACAGAGCAAGGCGGGGGGCAGCGGGGGGTTCGCCGTGTTTGCCTTGGCAGAAATGTCTCTTTTACAAGGGGAAAAAAAAAGGAGGAAGGTTAAAAATAGCCAAACTTCCCTCAAAGGCTCAGCAAGGAATTTTTGGCTGTCCCAGCACCTCTGTTTGTGTCATTGATAAGCTCCACACGAAAGCACCCCCAGGGCTCAGCCCCCGCCCCCGGCCAGCAGCGCTTGGTGGCTCCGGTGCTCTGGGGGCTGCACGTGGTGTGAGAGCTTGGAGCTCCATCCCTGGCCCGGGCCTTGGCGGACCTGGAATCTCCAGCAGTGCCATGGCATCGTCAGGGCTGCCAGGTCCATGGGGGCTCTGGTTTTACGGAGCAGGAGCCGTGGGAACAGTGGGAAATGCTGGTGTAGGGATCACTGGGAGAAAGGAAGGAGATGGAGGCTGCCTGGTCCTGGCGAGGGGCTGGTTCCGGCGCATTCCTGAGCACGGTGGGGCCACGAGTGGGACCCCACGCCACGGCAGGGGGGTCCCCTGGGCTTGGGAGGTCCCGGGATGCGTTCTCAGGAAGGGCTGTACCCAGGATGTCCGGAGCCCAACTCAGTTGGAAGCAGCACATCCCACCCCAGTCTGCCTTCGCCTGCCCCCTGCACAGCCCCCCTCTCCCTTTCCAAAGCCCCGTGGTTGGTGTTGAGCCCCTGGGGGTGCCGGGGCTGCTCTCACCCCTCTGCTCTCCACAGGACCATGCCGTGTGGAGCCGCTGGCTGGGTGCTGCTGCTGCTGACCCTGTCCCTCAGCTTCGCAGCCGGTGAGTGCCAATGCAACGGGCTGGCAGCAGGTTAAAATAAGCCCTCGGCTTTTTGTGAGCATCTCTGCCCAAAATAAAACTCAGGGTGGAAGATGGGCTCCTCAGGGACTGTGCTATGCCTCTTTGGTATGGTGACCCATCCCCCAGAGAGGATCTCAGCTTAATTAATTGTGATAGGTCAAGCGCTTTGCTGTCACCGGAGGGGAGATGGGGAAAGGCTGGCACCACGTACTGAAAACCCTAGGTTTCCCCAGGAGTGATGGTGATGATGATTGATGATGATGATGATGATTTATAATGGTGATGGTGATGGTGATGGTGATGAGGATGATGATGATGATGATGCAGGGAAGTAGGAGGAGCTGCTCAGCATCCCAGGGGAGCACCAGGTGACCTGGGGACAGAGCCAGGCTGGGTGCTTTTGCAGGGAAGGCCAGGATTATGTGGCTGTGCTAGGGAGGAGCAGCAGAGCTTTTTGGGGGAATGAGTCTCCACCAAGTCCCCGTCCTGCCCACAGGGCCACCACCCCACAGCACTGGCACCAGGCAGCCTTTGGGGCACGGGGAGGAAGTGCAGGGTGGCCGCCACAGCCATCCCCTTGCTGTCCCCTCACCGTCCCCTCACCACCGGATGCCTGGCTGCCCTCACACTGAACTCACTGATTCCAGGAGGGATATTTTCTGCACAAAAGGGTAGAGCTAAATTGGGAGCTCGGGAGCGTGGCCGCCATCTGAGCCACTCCGGCACCACAGCGCAGGAAAGCGCCTTCGGGGAAGTCAGGAAAAACTCCAGGAAAGACCCTGGGTTTGGCACTCAGCTCCCAAAACACCCACTGGAGAGGCACTGGCTGAGTTTGGGGGTTTTGATCCCACCCCAGCTCCCGGGATCAGGCTCCCATAGGTCCCATGTGACCCAGTGCGTTGTAAACCAGTGCATCCCAGTTAATCCCAGCTGCTGGGGCTGGATGCACGGTCCATTCCCTAGTGCCTCTTGGGGCTGTGGGAGCAGCTGACACCCAGGTTCAGGGCTGGGACGTGGATCCCAGCTGGGAGCAGTGATTTTCCAGGAGGTGTCAGGATGGACTCGCAGCAGCCTTCCCCTCCTTCTGTGATGGTCCCAGGCTGCCCACTCTCAAAATTTGGTTCAGGAGTCTTTGGGACAAGATCCCTGTCCCCAAAGCCGCTGGAGCTCCCAGGTGGGCAGTGGGGTGACCCCATGGCACAGCGTGTCCCCTCCTGGTGCCCGCAGAGGAGCTGCTGTGTGCCTGCGATGTGCCCCACTGCAGCCAGCCCAACTGCACGGGCAAGGTGTGCTTCGTCAGCAAGAGGAGGGACGAGGGCACCATCACCCAGCACCGGGGCTGCTTCTCCCAGAACATCCTGGAGCACTGCCACACGCCCGTGACCGAGCAGTACGGCATGAGGTGCTGCAGCTTCCCCATGTGCAACGCCGAGCTGGAGATCTTCCTGCAAGGTACGGGGGCAAGGAGGGCAGGGGACGGGCTGCTCACGTGGCTGGAGATGAGGTTGGGTCTCTAGATCGTCCCTGTCCTCACTCAGCACCTATGGAGCCTCCAGGATGTCCGCAGGTGTCCCTTCTTGGGCTGTGCCTGTGGAGCTGCCATCCATGGGGCTGATCCCAATGCAGAGACAGTCCGCCCCAGGTCCCAGCCCAAACCGCAGACCTCCACCCTCCCAGGTCCACCCTCACACTCCCATCCCGCGTTTCCCTCACCCAGGAGAAGATGTCCTGGAAAAGACACCTTCCCTACCCAACCTCCTGCTGATGATCCTCGTCCCCCTGCTCGCCCTCCTCGTCCTCGTGGCACTCTCAGCACTCTTCTGCTGGAAGGTGGCCCAGCACCGCCACAAGCACGGTGACTTCGGTGACACAGACCTCATGCTGAAGGCATCCATGATGGGAGACAGCACCTTAGAGGTGGGTGAGCTCCGTGAGGGACCCCAAAGGTGTGTGTGTGTGGGGGGGGTGGGGTGGGGGTGACCACCATGCTGACCCCATGGCCACTCTGTTTGCTCAGGACCTGCTGAACGATGACTGCACCACGGGCAGTGGTTCTGGGCTGCCTTTCCTCGTCCAGCGAACGGTGGCTCGGCAGATCACCCTCATGGAGTGCGTGGGTAAGGAGCCCTCAGTCACCCCCAGCTGATGCTTGAGTGATGGCACCACAGCTTCAAACCCAGGCTGGGGGTTGGACCCAACCGTATCAACCAAAACCCAGTAGCAACCCCAACTTCTCCCCTGTCCTTCTGGTTGGGAAGGGAGGGAGCAGCTGGGTGGGTGAGGGGATGTTGACCGAGGTCAGGGAACCCTGTGCTGCTCCACTGCTCTCCCACGCGGGATCCGGGTGCACCACCCCGGGTCTGGCAGCGCTGTGTGACACCGTGGCAGGTAAAGGGCGCTATGGCGAGGTGTGGCGAGGCGTGTGGCACGGGGAGAGCGTGGCCGTGAAGATCTTCTCCTCCCGGGACGAGCAGTCATGGTTCCGCGAGACAGAGATCTACAACACCGTGCTCCTCCGCCACGACAACATCCTGGGTGAGTGGGGGGCCGGGGGGGCTGCAGAACTGGGGGCAGCTGCCTGGTGGGTCCGTGATCCCGGGTGTTTCTCCCTGTCCAGGCTTCATCGCCTCTGACATGACATCCAGGAACTCCAGCACGCAGCTGTGGCTCATCACCCACTACCATGAGAACGGCTCGCTCTACGACTACCTGCAGAGGACGGCCCTGGACGCGGAGACCTGCCTGGGCTTGGCCTCCTCCATCATCTGCGGCCTCGTCCACCTCCACGTGGAGATCTTTGGCACGCAAGGCAAACCTGCCATCGCCCACCGTGACCTGAAAAGCAGGAACATCCTGGTGAAAAGCAACGGGCAGTGCTGCATCGCAGACCTGGGTGAGATGGAGGGGTGGCATGTGGTACCCCGGGCATGTGGCACTGCGGGGTGTGAAACCCCAGGATTGATACCCGGGGTTGCAGCAGCCAGGGGTGTGGTACCCCAGTGATGAGGTATCCCGGGGACATTGTGCTCCAGGCCTGTGGAACCCCACAGATGTGATGCTCCAGGCATGTGGTACCCTGGGGATGTAATATTCCAGGGATGTGATGCCCCAGGGTGGTGGTGCCCTGGGGTTTTGGTACCTCAGGGTTGTTGAGCCCCATGGATGCAGCATCAGCACAGCACTGACCAGGGCTGCTATCCCAGCACTTTATGGTTGAATTGATGATACTAAAAGTCTTTCCCGCCTCTAATGACTGTGATCTGCCCCCCCAGGGCTGGCCGTCATGCACTCCCAGGGCAGTGACTACCTGGACATTGGCAACAACCCGCGGGTGGGCACCAAGCGCTACATGGCCCCGGAGGTGCTGAGCGAGCAGATCCGCACCGACTGCTTCGAGTCCTACAAGAAGACGGACATTTGGGCGTACGGGCTGGTGCTCTGGGAGATCACCCGGCGGACGGTGGTGAATGGTGAGCAGCTCCCGGCCGCCGGCTTCGTTTGCTGCCGGCTCCGCGCCCCGTTCCCTCCTTCCCTCCTTTTCTTGTTGCTTTTTTTTTTTTTCCCTTTCCTTCGCCCAGAAGATTAGCTGTAAATTATAAACACTGTAATCTGGTGTCAGCACCCGGCTCCCTGATTAAAGGGCCCATTAGACTCAATCAGTGCTTTGTTTGTTCAGCGCTGATTAGAAAACAAGCAGCTTCAAGCGCTGCCTGGAAAGCGGCCACGGCCGGGACCTCCGGCCGCCGGGCTTGGCTCGGGAGCTCGGACTGGGGCAAGGGTAGGGTCCCCCTGCGCTGGGGATGAACCGAACTGGGGCTGCCCGGCCTGTGCTGCTCATCACGGCAAAGTCCATTAAAAGCATTAATTAAATGGTGGGCGCAGGCGGGTGGGGCGGGAGGTCCCCCCAGGCGCAGTCTGGCCGGGATAATCTCATTTACGGCCCCAGGGCTCCCTCAGATTACACATTTACTCCGAATTACCCCAGCCATGCGCAGGAATGAGCTTCAGTCGGCTGGGTTTAACCCTTCCAGGATACCTCACTCTCCGGGACGGCCTCAGGGAATTGGGCATGGGAAACTCCAGGGGACTGTGAGGTTTGGGGGGTCACCCCTTGGGGTGCAGGGAGCTGGTGGGGTCTCATGGCTTCCCAGAGACATTAAATCCCACGGGGACACGGACATATGCAAGCATTAAGCAGAGATTAGCTGGGCCAGCTGGCAGGCTGACCACCAGGTGCTGAGTGGAGGTGGCCACAGTGCCAAGGGCTGGTATCGGTGCTGGAGCTGGTGTCGGAGCTAATATTCGTGGTGGGGCTGGTGCTTGGATTGGTGCCAGGGCTGCAGCTGGTGCTGGAGCCACCAGCGGTGCCAGAGCCACCGCCAGAGCCAGCTGCCACCGCCCCATGAGTCCAGGTGGGGCACATCCCACCGGCAATTCCCCACGTGCCCCCCAAGGCTGGGAGCAGCTCGGTCGTGCCGGACCCTCCAGGCAGCCCATGACGGGCAGGATGGGGGTGAACCCCTCGCTCTCCCCCGTCCTCACGCCACCCCCGCCCCGCAGGCATCGTGGAGGAGTATCGGCCGCCCTTCTTCGACGCCGTGCCCAGCGACCCCAGCTTCGAGGACATGAAGAAGGTGGTGTGTGTGGACCAGCAGACCCCCGTGATCCCCAACCGCCTCTTCTCCGACTCGGTGAGTCCCGAGGGGACCGCCCCCCTCCCAACGCGAGCCGGACCTTTGCTACCCATTAGACCCTTGCATTTATTCCTCTTTTTGTGCCTCCTCAGGTTCTGTCGGCACTGGCAAGGATCATGAAGGAGTGCTGGTACCAGAGCCCCTCGGCCCGTCTCACCGCCCTGCGCATTAAAAAGACGTTGAAGAAGCTGAACAATTCCGTAGAGAAGCCAAAACCGGAGCAGTGAGAGCCGGACACACCGGAGCCACTTACGGGCAGCACCGGGGACGGATGGCTCCGGTCACAGAGGGGATTTGCTCACAGCCCCTGCGTCTCCCACCCCTCCTTCGAGCCGGTTGAATTTGCAAGCACCGAAAAAATAGGAAAAAGAAGAAAAAAAAAAAACCACCACCAAAGGAGGAATCTTCCACCCGGCCATAAAAATAACCCCTGGATCCGTCATCCGATACCGGCGCGTCTCGCCGTGCCGGCGGGGATGGCAGCTGGACGCCACGGCGAGGGGCACCGGTGGCAGAACCATCCTCGGCTGCACCCGCAGCCCCCGGGCACCCACCCAGCGCCGGCGCGGCCGCGGAGCTGCGCGGACCTGCCCGCCCGGCGCTGGCAGCCGCAGGAATTCCCCGGCACAGCTGCGGTGCCCGGCGCACCTCTCGCTAAAGGAGGGATGGGTTTCTCTGGGAAAGGATGGTTCCGAGGGCAGCATCCGCCTGGCCAGGCCAGATCCGCACCCTGGATTGTGGGGATCCCAAGAATGAGGAGCTGCCGGTGGCCTGAGCATTCCGTGTGCCGCAGGGACCTGCCAGGATGGGGGTCCCATGGTGATCCGTCCTTGCCAAGCAGCCAGCGTCCCCCTTACCAAAGAAGCGCCCTTTTGGGCCTTTGCCAATTGTTTTCGGAGGTGTTTTGGCTCCGCCAGCTTCATCCCGTGTTGCTCCCCTCCATCCCAAAATCCACCCCATGCTTGGAGATGTTTGGACATGACCAGGATGGGATGTTCAGCAGAACCAGCTTTGCCACATAACTATTTAATTATCAAGATTTAATATATTTAATAAAGTGTAAAGTTATTTTATCGCCTAAGAGCTGCCGAACCTGCCATGCTGGGCACTGAGCACCGCGGCACCCTGGGCGCTCCTGCATTTATGGCTTCACCTCCACGTCTCCAGCAGCACCGTCGGATCCCGTCATAAACCTGGCTCCAGCCTCGTGCCAGCCCTCTCCCTGTGCCCGTGAGGGGTTGTGGCTGCTCCAGGGGGCCACCAGCCCTCCTGCTCTGAGGGGTTTGCACGGCCAAAGCCCCCGGGATGGAAGTGGAGCTGCTGGGGGATAACGTGGCCGTTCAGGGGTTTCAGTTCCCAAGTGTTCTCGGCACATCGCAGCTGCTGCCTTGGTCTGCGCCCAGTTAGAGACTGGAAGGAACTGGGCAGCAAAGGGCAGCTGCTGGTTCTGGGCAGGGCATGAGGGTCTGGAGGCTCCCGGGTGCCTTGATCTGGGCTTGCAGTGCCCCGCCTGTGGTTTGGGGTGCCCTACCCGGGGTTTGGGATGCCCAGCCCAGAGCGGCTCAGTCCCCAGCATGCACCAGCTGCCCAGGGAAGGTTGCACACACACACAAATCATGCTTGCACACGCACCATGCACGCCTGCACACACACATCATGCCTGAACACGTGGCCCATGTATGCTTAAACACACACAGTTAATGTTTGCACACTCGTTACACCTGAGCACACGCAGACATCGGGCGTGCTTGCACACACGTCACATTCAAACACAGCACACACTGCACACACATCACACACTGCGCACACACAGACTGCACACACACATCACACACTGCGCACACATCACACACTGCGCACACATCACACACTGCACACACACATCACACACTGCACACACATCACACACTGCGCACACATCACACACTGCACACACACATCACACACTGCACACACATCACACACTGCGCACACACAGACTGCACACACACATCACACACTGCGCA
>WEKY01001317.1:37075-77454 GCA_013390045.1 Picathartes gymnocephalus
CTGAGGAGTTGGGGGCGGGGAGACACAGGGGGGGGTGTTTCAGGGTTGCAAGAAGGACTGGGGAGGGGAAGGCGAGAGGGTTGGAGGGGCCTGGGGGTGCCCCCAAGGCTGTGAGGAGCCCCTGAGGGGTTTGGGGCGGGGACATAGGGGTGGATGTTTCAGGGTGAAGAGAAGGATTTGCGGGTGGGATCCATGGGTTTAGGGGTCATGGAAGCAGGGGGGGACTCTGAAGGCATCAAGGACGTGTGTCGGAGGTTTGGGGGGTTCGAGCTTGGCCGAGGGGCTCACAGGGATGTGTGGTGAAGGGGTCCCCGGAGCTGGTTTGGGGCAGTCGCTTTCCCCCGCAGAGGGGATGGGGATGTGTCAGGGACAGGCAGAAGCAATTGGGGCTGGCGTTTGGCTCCCAGTGCCGGGGGCTCCTGCAGTGCCAGGGGATGCTCTGAAGGGGCCTATCCTCACCTTGGGAAGAGATCTCGGAACCTTCAGCCTGGTTTCAGGGAATGACGATGGAAATTGGGATTTATGGACTTTTCACAGAGGATGAACTTGGGTGTCTCTGAGGCCTTCTGTGCTTGTCCTGGGGGGTGGATCAGCCCAAGGTGGGAAGTGCCACTGTGTTGTTGTGGAACTTGTGGAGTTTGTGGCCTCTTCCCATTGTCCTGTGGCCCGCCCCGGGGGGGAACTTGGCAGCCCCCCGTGCCCCAGAGATGGCAGTGTGTCTGTAACATCCAGCCCTCTGGAATCTGTGGTTTGGGCTTTTAAGGAAACCTTTCCATACCCTGAGCTTCTGGACTAGAAGAACTCTAAATATGTGTTTGGAGGGAAGTGAGAGAGGAAAAACTCTTTGTGTCGGTTGTTTGTTCCGTGTTGATCTGTTTCCTTTACCTGGCCCGGTTCAGCCTCTCCCAGGGAAAGAAGAATGACAGGTCTCAGCTCTGGTTTTAGGAAGAGCAGGGGGCCTCTGCTCCAGGCTTGGGGCAAGCAGCAGATCTGGGTGCCAGTTTTAGGAAGAAAATTGGTTTGGGATGAACTCGGCCCTTTTCCCCAGAGGAAGAGCCTGACTGAGCATCTCTCAGGGGACAGAGGACAGGCTGGTGTCCAAGGCTTCCCCGTGCAGTCCAGCTCTGTGGCTATCGGGGTGATCACTGTTGTGTAACTGAGGTACCTGTTCCGACAGGTTCCACAGTGGAATATTTTTCTCCTCCCCAACCTCTCGCCGTTTGTGTTCTGCATTCCCGACCGACCGTCGGAGGGTAATAACTGTGTGTGTGAGGATCTGGGCTTGTTAGAGCACAGAAAATGGCTTCAAGCCTCGCCTGGGCAGCAGGTGAGGGTTTACCTGTGAGTTCTGGGAATTTGGGTGTAGAAATGTGCTTTTGGGAGGAGAGTAGCTGTGTTTTGGTGTAACCTCAGGTAAAACCCAGCCTTACAGGGGTGTTTCAGCTCCTCTTTGATAACTGACAGAGCAGGATCAGATGAGACTCATGACACGGCTGTTCTCAGGCTTTCACTTAGGTAAAAGCTAGTGTTTATTAAAAAAAAAATCATAATTAATAAACAGGAAAGGACCAATTGACTGTGCAAATCCCCTGGAAACTTGGCGACTCCCAGTGCCTTTGATTTTGGGCTCTATGAGTGACTATTGTTTCCGCTCAGTGTGTGCTGAACGGTTTTATTCAGTACAAGGTGTGAGCTCAGCCTGGGTTTGAGGGAGTTGCACTCATGGAATAAGGTGCAGGATGCCAGGGAACAGGGAATCACCCTGGGAATTGTCCTTTGCTCGAGCAGCCATGATGCACGTTTGGTATGCCGGGTCTGCCCTCACTATTGTGCTTCATACCGGAGATTGAACAGCTGCTTGTTTCGGGAAAGGCTGGAAAAACATCTGAATTTCTGCAGTGCTGGGGAGCTGGGAACCTCTGTGTGTCAGTAAACAGTGCAGACAACACTCCCCCAGCCCCTTTCTTTAAAAAAAAAAAGGAAAACCAAGAAAGGCGCCTTTGCCACGATGGCTATGGGGTGTTGTAGGTCGGCTTTGCTTGAAATAAATCAAAAAGCCACCCTGAGGAATAATTTGGGGGCAACAGTTTTATTATTAACGCCTGCTTCAAATATTTACCCAGTTAAATCAGTCAAGCTCTGCATGGCCCTTAAGTTATATCCTACAACTTTCCAAGAAAGCCTTTCTCTAACTGGAAATTAAAAACAGTGTCCAACAAGCATTCTTGAACTCGTCCGGCTCCTTGGCCAGACAGCTTGGGTTGTTTTTTTCTTTCCCCTGAATACGCTGCCAGGAGTGGATGCTCCGGAAATGGCTCTTGCGAAAGGAGTGGAGTCAAACGTCAGTTCTCTTAGCAGCAAGCAAAGTTCACTGGGTGGCGACCAGGGGGAATGTGTCTTGCCCTGAGCAGAGCAGTCAGGAATTGCTTCTCCGTGAGGGTTTTACAGGGATGAAATGCTGGGTGGGAGCTCCTTTGTCCTCCTTATTTAAGTCCCTGGCTTATTTAAGCTGCCCTGTGCTTCTCTTGTGCACCCGTATTTATTTATTTATTTACAGCAGAAAAAAAAGAGCCTTCCCTGCACTTTAAATCCCCTTGATAAAGTCTTGCTGCCTTTTGTGGCCGTCTTGGAAGTACCTGTGGATTGCTGGATGTGGGAATTTAGACCACATGTTAAACAGTGAATTTCCACTCTGGAAAAGCCAATTGCCTGAGAGAAGCCAGGATGGGTCTGAAGTCTTGGAACCTTGATAAACCTGGGCAGGATGCAGGTGTGCAGGATGTTCTTCCACAGCACCAGTGTGTGTGGTCTGTTGACTCCTAAACTGGTTTCCTGACAAGTTAAAACACAAATAGGTGTCAGACCAGAACCCAGAGAGGGAATGGGGACCCATGTGTCCATGTTCTGGGTGGAAGAGCAACAGCAGAAACATCAAGGCTTCTTCTAATTAATCTCTTAATGATGAGACTCCTGTCAGTTCCTTATTTACAATTCATTTAGAAGCTGTTTTGTGTTCCTTGGGTAGATGCAGGGAAAGTTCTGCACTTTAAAGGCACATTCTTCCTGTCTCTTTTCTTTTTGTTTTTCCATTTCGTGTGTTTTCTAGTCAGCCGTGCTGCCTTCACGTCAGGTCCAGCCTGTGCCAGGGGACTGCAGCCAGCTCAAAGAAGTTGAGACTCTTACTTCCAACTTGAAATATCCCAGGATAATGTTTAGTTTCTGGATGACTTGCTTTAAAGTGCTTTGTTTTTCATAGTGCTTTGCAGCTAATTTTAACTCCATTTCATTTAGCAGCAATGGGTCAGTAGATATCATAAGCACCAGCAAGAACCAAAAGAGATGTTTTGATCCAAAATAGGAGGAGAAATTGAAGGCAAAATGAGATGTAGGGAAGGTACTGGAGGTGGTGGTGCTCTGTGGTGGTGGCATCTATGGAAGGGCAGATCTGTACTTGTTTCTCCAGCTTCTTAGTAAGGAAAGGGGCAGTGAGAGCATCCAGAACTGGCCTAACATTTGATTTTGGAGGCAGTGGGGTGCAGGTGAGCTGACTCTGGGGGCTTGCAGAGGACACTGGAGGAGTTACTTTGGATTTGAATGTATTCCAGCAAGGGATGGAGGGATCCCAGCTGGGGATACCAAGCAGCAGAACAGTTGAGGTGAATATGAGTATGAAGGGCCATCAAGATGGAATGCAGCTCCTCTCCTAGAAGGAAAGGATGAGATAATTGGGATTGTCCAGCCTGGAGAGCAGAAGCTTTGGGGTGACCTCATTGTGGCCTTCCAGTACTTGAAGGGAGTCCTCAAGAAAGATGGAGAGAGACTCTTTACAAGGGTCTGGAGTGCCAGGACAAGAGGGAATGGCTCTTTCCACTGACAGAGGGCAGGGTTAGGTGGGATATTGGGAAGAAATTTCTCCCTGTGAGGATGGGGAGGCCCTGGCAGAGGTTGCCCAGAGAAGCTGTGGCTGCCCCTGGATCCCTGGAAGTGTCCAAGACCAGGTTGGAGCAGCCTGTTTTAGTGGAAGGTGTCCATGCCCATGGCAGTGGGGTGCAATGAGATGATCTTTAAGGTCGCTTCCAACCGAAGCCATTCCTGGATCCCATGATAATATAATGGAAAGTAAATCTCTTTTCTTTAAAGCCTTCATCAGATGGCTCAGTGTGCCCTCATCATTGCCTTCAGGAAAGGGAGCTGGTTGTTTTCTTGGAGCTCTTTTCCTTTATGCAGCTGAACAAGGAGCACACAGGGACTCCTGGACACACCTCTGCTCCCTCACCACGAGGGAATGGATATTATTCCTAACCTCCTGTGATATAGGTTGCTCTTTATTTTGGCACAGCACAGAGCCAGACACTGACAGGTATTTCTTCCAAGCAGGTTTACACACGTCCCTCTTTATTAAAGCATCCAAAGAAGCAGCAGAGCTACAAAGTCAATTGTTCCCCATTTCTTTTGCTAACATATGCTGCTGCAGCATGAAACTGATGCTCCCAGAGTGGGGCTCATTAAGTTTGGTGCTGCACAAAGACACAATCAATTGCAGCTCCTGTTCCAGAGCCTTGGAAAGGCTCAAAGTCAGGGGAATCATTCTTCCAGCCTCGATTCAAACTGTTGAAAAAGAACAGCAGCTACAATCCCTACAAAAATCTGTTTATCTGGTAAATACGTGGGTGGTTATTGGCAATTTTACCAATGATCATCTTCAGGTTAATTATCCTCATACATATTGATCAGGTAGAGTTCAGCCCTGAGAAAATGGCATCTTTCTTAGGCACAGCTTCGGGAGATGCTGGAAAATGTATTCCAAAAGGTGGTTAACACCATTGCAGGAGATTTTGCTGTGAAACTTTCCCCTGTCTAGCTGCAGAGACATCTTGACACATGCAACTCCGTGTGAAAATAAATATGTGCAAAATGAGCTCGGAGAGTTGCTGGGAAAGGAGGAGAAATGTTCTTTGCCTGTCAGAGCTCAGTGTTTGAGTCTCCTTGGAGCACAGAGCTCAAATCTACAACCCCCCACCTGTTTGTTTGGATCCGTTTTGGGAATAGGGGTTGCTTTTAATGGGGGGATTTGGTGGGAGAGAGCCAGCCCTTCTTTTCCTCTCTTCTATGGTTGATGCAGGAGGATACGGATACCTCTGTGCCCTGGGATTCTTTTAGAGCTGGGCCTGTAACCCAGGAACCTTGTGGAGAGCAGAAGCAACTCTTGGGCTTGAAGGAGTCAAACCCTGGGCTGGGATATTCGAGGATGGAGGAGAGTTTGTCCTTTGGCAGTGCTGACTGACCTCTCTGGTTTTGGGGAAGAGCACTGAGGCCCAGCCTCGGATCAAATCACAGCAAGGTTTGCTCCAACCTGCTCCATCTCTCCAGTAAGAACAAAGCTTCATGCACAGGATCTGCAGCTGAACGTTGGGCTTGTTCAGGCAGTGTCTCTGAAGGGCTGGGCTGGGCTCTGGGTGTTGGTGTGGGGAGCAGATCGAGCGGGCTCTGCTCCAGCTCCGCTCGCACCTTCCACGCAGACACATCCCCGGGCGCTCTGCGAGGGGGGAACGCGCCGCCCCAGCTCTGGGAACTGCTCTTTGTTTCCCTTCACCCCATCTATTTCCTTCAGCCCAGGCGGTTTCTTTTATTAAGTAGATTATATGTTTGGCTCAATAGGAGCTTTTCTTCCCGAAGAAAAAAGAATGCTGTTGGCATGAAAAATCCTTTTATCCACTCCTGTCTCCTGCTTTGCCCCAGCTGCTCTTGAGAGCACCCAAGAGATACCTGCGGTGGGCTCTGCTTTCTGTCCACCTTCTGTCCCCCACCCAAGGGCAAACAGCATTTGCTTTTTCCTGGCTTCTGGTAGGTTTCTGATAGGAGAAGAATTTTCCCTTCTGGTTAACCAAACTGGAGTTCCTGGACCTGCATGAGTTGCTCTGTAATTCTCTTTGCCAGGAGCTTCCCAGTGAGCCCTGCTGCAGACAGGCCTTTCCTCCCTGGCACATGCAGAAAATCGGAGAGTTCCTGCCTGCAGCCCAGAGGTTCTGGCCAACAATACCTGGAAAGCTCCTCAGGGGTCTCTGATGAGAGGTGTAGAGAAGGACAGCCATGTGCTAAAGGCTCCACTCTCTTTGTTCTAGACCGTGGGGATTTTTGAGGTGCAAGCACAAGAATTAAAGTTTAAAAAGAGCAGTTGTCTCAGAGGGGGAACAGAGTGAGGTGAAGCTGTGGGGCATCCCCCTCCTTAGTAGGAAATTTTGGCTTTCTGCACAGAACAGATAAGGATCTCACTCTGTCTCGGAGCTGGGGCTCTGGTATCATACCTTGCAGGTAAACTGATTTTTTTTTTTGGTTTTTAATCGTACAAATGAGACAGCAGACACAACCAGCTTCTCTGCTTTCTCTCGCAAAGGCATGCTCAGTTTCAGGCCACATACTTCGCTCAGAAGTTTACAAAACCAGTTTTATTAGTGCATTGAAGTGCTTTGTTTGCTTTGGAGCTTCTGGAAGTAAAACTGCTACAGCCTAAATCTTGGGATTGAGACCTCAAAAATGAGTCTAACAGGAACAAAGTTCAGTTCTGTTGTATCTAAATCAAACTGAAAAGAACCTACACAGTGAAATGTGTGTGGGTTAAATGTTTTTAATTTGTACCTCGAGCTTTTGATAAGTAATAAGGGAGATGCTTTAAAAGACCATTTCCTTTTAAGTAGACACGAAGGCAGGAATGTGCCCTGGGTGCTCTTTGCCATCTCAGATTTTCATAAAACCTCCTTTATCACCAACCTTTGTTCCCCCAAGTGTATGTATTTTTTCAGAATTGTCTTTTCTGCACTCTTCTGACCATGGGAAAACACTGATCTTGGAGCTGTTTGAGGTGAATGTTAGCGGAGGAGTTTTTTCCTTTCATTACATTTCCTCTTGCAGTCTTACAAATCTGTGGATGTTCTCCACCCTTCTCAATACAGATCAGTCTGAGGGTCTTCCCTGTCCGTTTTCTGTCCCGTGTCCCTTTTCACTGGCCTGTGCTGAGCACCTGATAATAAGCTACATTTGCTTTTTAAAGGTGTCTCTCTCAACAGCTCTTCAGGTTTTAATCACAGAGTTACAGAACCGTGAAATATCCTGAGTTGGAAGGAACCTACCAGGGTCATCCAATCCGGCTGCGGGTCCTGCACAGGACACCGCAACAGTCCCACCTTGTGCATCCCTGAGAGCCTTGTCCTGGAGTTTCTGGAGCTCTGGCAGCCTTGGGGCTGTGACCATTCCCTGGGGAGCCTGGGCAGTGCCCCAGCACCCTCTGAGGGAAGAACCCATCGTAAACCTCTCCTGACACAGCTCCAGACGTTTCCTTGGCTCTTGTCACTGGTTTTCCGCTGTTGATTCCAAACTAACCAGCACCCACATTCAGCCCATCTGAAACAGCTCATGACAACAGCTGGAAAAGAGAGAATTAAGTGAATAGTAATGCAATTACCCTGATTGATTTACTCAGGTCTCTGGGATAAGGGCTAATGGGTGTCTTCCTCCTAAATGAACCCTGAGTAAATCAGGACCAGCTTGTTTTTCATTAAGCTTAAAGGTAACATGGCCCCACACACAAGTGTTGAGGGTGACTTCATGTGTGACTTTACACTGAGAGGATTTAGATCAGCCTGGGCAGAGTTAACTGTGGCACTTGTATCTTTTAAAACCCTTCTTCACACCCTCACTACCTGAAAGCCCATTTCTGCAGCGGGTAAGGACATGTTTTGGATTCCCTCTGGGAAGGCTGGGAGAGCTGATGAAATCTGGTGAAAACCTAGTGTGCTGCTAAACAAGCCCCACCCTTCTTCTTGACATTGTTGGATTCCTCTTTGTTCCCAAGGATGGTGAGGCCTGGAGATTTGCTTACAGTTTTTCAGGCAGCTTGAGAAAAGTACAGTGACAGCTGGGAGGTGGAAAAATGTGGGAATCTGCCTCAGAGTTTCTCCTTCTTTTTATCCAAATAATCTTTGTGGAGAGCGGGCAAAAAGCCAGGAATTTATTTGACCCAAGGTAGTGTCTCGGATCAGGGAAGCAGTTACTAAATAAGTGGCTGATCTAGCTGGGTGTAGCCCACTTGGCTCGTGCAGTCGGTTGGGATTGGGTTTGGTTTGGCATCTGCCAGCTGCTGCTTGTCTCCGTGAGCCGGGGTGGTCGCCCCTTGCCAGCCCAGATCAGCTCCTGCAGCCTGGACCGTCAGCCCAGGTGGAATCAGGTCGGTCAGTTTGAGTAATTGTTGGGTTTGCGTTGAGTCTGACCCGAGGTTGGGCTGGGAGTGGATCTCGGTCAGATCTGGCCCGGTTTGCAGGGATGACTTGGGTCACGGCTGGTGGTGATTGCAACAGGGGCAGGCAAAGGGCTGCCTGGACAGGCACCTCCTGGGAAGGCTACTCTGCCTCCACGCTCTGTTTCATGCTGAAATTGGATTCTTGCAGGTCTGGAATACTGAGTATGGCTTGTGCCATTTGCAGAGCCGGTTCTTCCAGAGCTTGATAACAGCCCTTCTGAAATGGAGAATTTAAAGGTTTCCTCTTGTCTAAGCTTTTGCTCTCCATGGGTTTTAAGGAGTTGATCTTGTTTTGATTTCAGCTTTGACATGTCTGTGCTCTGACTGCAAACAAGCCAACTCCACGTGTGAAACGGATGGCGCCTGCATGGTCTCAGTCTTCAACCTGGATGGTGTCAAACATCACGTTCGGACCTGCATTCCTGAGGCAAAATTGATTCCTGCTGGGAAACCCTTCTATTGCCTGAGTTCAGAGGATCTGCGTAATACTCACTGCTGCTACTCCGATTTTTGCAACAAAATTGATTTAATGGTTCCCAGCGGTAAGCAGAGAGTCAGATAAATCATGTGTTTGAAGTGGGAGGAGAGGAGCTGTCTGTTTGGGATTGGGAATTTGGAGTTCTCAGCCCTGTTTTCACTTCTTCCCTTCAGCTGCTGCATGAACTTGAGTGCTGGGTTTATTTCCTTCCTCTGTAAAGTGTAAATAACAAACTACTTCAAATTAAAATGGGAATGTGTGTGTTCCCTTTGTCACTAAGCTCGACCTGCCTTTATCAGCTGGAGTTGCTTCCCTTTTAGGACTCCAAATCTTTTCAGTGCTGAGCACAAATATGGGAACATTGCAGCAGCTTCAGGGCAAAGTGTTTGGGGAGGAAGGTGCCTGGGTTCAGAATACACACAAAATATCCTGACTCTTAGTGAGGGTGTGGGAAACTTCTGCTTCTCACCCTTGGGATGGAGAGGGCATGTGGTGCTTCCTCACACCTCCTATTTTCTGTTTTGGGCTGGTTTTTAGTGGGTGCTGTGAAGACTGCAGAGTCATTTTCCTTGGGAGCAGTGGGGAGGTCTCATATGTGCTTAAAACAAAAAATAATTGTTGTCAGGTACAAGTTCACTGGTTGTTGCAGAGCGAAAGGGAGAGAGGGAGCAGGGAGCCCCTGGTCATCTGGTTGAGTTCAAAGGGAAGGTGAACTGCAGGCTGTTCTGGAAAATCAGCCCAGAACACGCTCCTGTCTAAAAGAGCGAATGAACAGCCCATAATCCCTGATCCCACACTTGCAGCTCCATCTTCTTCTTGGGCTTTTAGCTGCATTTTGCCTGCCTGATGAATCAGCCCCACCTTAACACTGTTGTTTGATGTATCCCCAGGCTAAAATTGTCCAGTCTCTGAGAGGACAATAAAACACAAGAAGAAAGTCCCAAAGGCATGATAGTTTTCTCAAAATGTCTGGTTTTTTCCTCCCAAGGACACCTGAAAGACAATGAGCCCCCGTCAAGCTGGGGTCCCGTGGAGCTGGTGGCGGTGATTGCCGGGCCCGTCTTCCTTGTGTTTGTTGTTATGATCATTGTAGTCTTTGTGTTCCACCACCACCAACGAGTCTACCACAACCGCCAGCGGCTGGACATGGAAGACCCTTCTTGTGAAATGTGCCTTTCCAAGGACAAGACCTTGCAAGATCTGGTCTATGATCTCTCCACCTCTGGCTCTGGCTCAGGTATTGCGAGATGACTGGACGTGACCAGTGAGAACTTGCAGCTGGAGTTGCCTCTTTGGGCTCGTGGTTGCCACAGCTTTGCCACGGCAGTGAGGCCTCTGCCTCAGAGCCTGTTCAGGGGGTCTGTCATGAGTAACTTGAAGGGTTGTTTAAATTCAGTCGTGCAGTGGTCTTGTGTCTGTTCAGGCAAGAGCAATAAACTCCTCCTTAACTGCAAGAGGAGACCTCAAACAGCTGCATCTATTCCCAGTTTAGCCTTGGAATGGGATTTGGGTTGGAAACAGCCGTTAACTGCTAACCTGTGCATTGTTGGCTTTCAAAGGAGAATGCAGGATGTCACCTGCATCAAAGCTGCAGGAAAATGGAGAGGATCCCAGCAGATCAACATTTTACAGTGCAAATAGTGCATTTGCACAGCCCATTCCATCCCAGAGAACCCTTGAGTCTTCCCAGGTGGATGATGTGCAGTGTTTGCTTCTGTAGCACTTAAAAGGAATCCCCAGAATAGATGGAAAGTCACAGTTTAGTGGTGGCTTTGAACTAGGAAGGCAGTTGAGTTAAAGAATATAAGGAATTTTGCAGCAGATGGAAACTGTAGGAAAATCCACAGAGGCAGTGAATGTCACATCCTGATATTTGACCAGGGAATAAACCTTCAGCAGCACATCTGCCACTATATATAAAATATTTGGGATCTCTTCTATGCATGCTGCGGGTAGGTGAGCTCCGTACTTTCTGTAAACAATGGCAGCCATGCTGGGACTCCTTGGGAGAAATTTGGGGAGGTTTCTGCTTTTTAGCAGAAACTGACTTCATCGAGTTCCATTCTTTGCATGTTGAGGCTGCAGTTCCTTTGATCTGTTGTGGAGCAGAAGTTCCCCAACTGCTCCGTGCCGGATCTCTGCTTCAAAGCAAGATGCAGATGCTGCCCAAGCAGTGGCACATCCCACACAGGAGCTGCCACCATTCCCTGGTTTGGGCCTTGCTCAGGCTCCCACTCATTATCAAATGTAGAGCCTGCTGGGTTTGAGGACTCTGGGGTTTCAGGAGTTTTTCTGCTACCACAGGGATTCATTCCTCCGATTCCTTGTCCCCAGGCTTGCCTCTGTTTGTCCAGCGGACCGTGGCTCGGACAATTGTCCTTCAGGAGATCATCGGCAAAGGCCGCTTTGGGGAGGTGTGGCGGGGCAGGTGGCGTGGAGGTGACGTGGCTGTGAAGATCTTCTCTTCCCGTGAGGAGCGTTCCTGGTTCAGGGAAGCAGAGATCTATCAAACGGTGATGCTGCGGCACGAGAACATCCTGGGATTTATTGCTGCAGATAACAAAGGTAAGAAGTGCCTCGGGCCTGAGAGGAGAGGCTTCACCACTGTGCAGCCTGTTCCAGTGCCTGACCACCCTTTCCAAGAAGTTTTCTCTAATACCCAATCTTGTACCTTCCCTGGTGCAACTTCAGGCCATTTCCTCTGGTCCTGTTGCTTGTAACCCCACCTGGCTCCATCTTCCTGTCAAGGAGTTGAACAGAGCGAGGAGGTGCCCCTGAACCTCCTTTTCTCCAGGTTGAACCCCTCAGCCACTCTTCAGAATTTCTCCAGACCCTTCCCCAGCTCCATGGCCCATCTCTGGTCACACTTCAGCACCTCCATGTCTTTCTTGTCATGAGGGACTAAAGCTGACTAAAGTCAACTTCTCTGGGCCTCTGCACTGCTCAAAACTGACTCCAGGATTTGAGGTGTTGCCTCACCAGTGCCTGGTACAGGGGGACAGTCACTGCCCTGCTCCTGCTGGCCACACTGTGGCTGATACGAGCCATTCTTTACTTGTCCTTGTTGAGCTGCAGCCTTATGCAGCAGCTCTGCGCTGTCCCAAAACTGTGTGCGATGCTCAGTGGCCATCCCTGCATTGGATCTGCCTGAGCTCCATCTCTTTGCTGTTGCAGATAATGGGACGTGGACTCAGCTGTGGCTCGTCTCTGACTACCACGAGCACGGGTCTCTCTTTGACTACCTGAATCGCTACACGGTGACTATCGAGGGCATGATCAAGCTCGCCCTGTCTGCTGCCAGCGGGCTGGCCCACCTGCACATGGAGATCGTGGGCACTCAGGGTAAAAGCTAAGTTGGGAAAGGCATTGGGAATTCTTGAGGGAAGGATGAAAAAGGATTGCTGAAGGGTGCTGATGTGCTGTGCAGCAAACCCTGCCTGAGTCAGCCCGGCTTCATCTGGTGGTTATTGACCAGAAATAGAGCGATTGCTTTGGCTGGCTGCGAAGTGGGTTAACCTGGCGCTCGCTCCCAGGAGTTATATCACCATTTCACATCCCATCCTAAAATTGGCGCTGCTTGGGTGGGATGTGAGCACAGGCAGAAGCAGAATCACCAATTCCTGACTTCGGTGCCTGTGCTGGGATGTGGAGTTTAAATCCCTCTTGAGGCCTCTGGGTGCCACTGCATCAGCAGCGCTTCCAAAACACGATTGGAGCCTTTCCCTGCTCCGTTCCTTATGAATCTCTAAACAGGAAAATGTGTTGCAGCAGCAGGTTTAACGCCCTGAAATCCGGTGCTGCCTCTGCGCCAGTTCGACAAATGGATTTCCCCAGCTTGACCCTTGCTGCTTTTTATTTCGCTCTGCCAGGAAAACCTGGGATCGCTCACAGAGACCTGAAATCCAAGAACATCTTGGTGAAGAAGAATGGCACGTGTGCCATCGCTGACCTCGGCCTGGCTGTCCGGCACGACTCCGTCACGGACACGATTGACATTGCACCAAACCAAAGGGTTGGCACCAAACGGTAGGAAAATGCCTTTGAAGGCATTTGAGTGTGACTGAAAATGCCTGAGCTGCTGGGGGAATTCTCTGAATTCAGCATTTTCCAGTGTCTTGCAGGGTCAGTTTTGTGCCTGAGTTGATGCCAAAGGGATGTTCCAGGTGCCACCATGCTGGGAGGGGTGGGCCAGCCGTGTAAACCTGGCACCAAGATCTCATGTCACAACAAGCTTGGCCTTACTAAAGCCTTTGGGACCTTCTGTTGGGAGCGTGATGTAGTTTTGGGACATTTTTACCTCTTTTCCCAGCCTGCTGTTGTTCTTGAGTTATTTTCTTCATTCTCTTAGATCACAGGGCCCGGTTCTGTTCTGATGGTGGCTGTGCCAAGCAGAGCTTTTTCTGCTGGGAAGTGCTGCGTGGGAAAACTGATCATTTACAGTCTTCTAGAGAATTCCCTCTCGGAACGAACATGCTTTTCCTTTCTCTGTGCAGATACATGGCCCCAGAAGTCTTGGATGAAACCATCAACATGAAGCATTTTGATTCATTCAAATGTGCCGATATCTACGCCTTGGGCTTGGTCTACTGGGAGATTGCCCGAAGGTGCAATGCAGGAGGTGATGTCCTTGGTGTGCCTGGGCCAGTGGCTGCACTTACTCCCAGTCTCCCAACCTTGGGGTTCCTTTTGATCAGGTGTTCGGGAGGTTTGAGGGAGAGCAGGGCTGTGGGAGGACATGTCCCTGTGTGTTGTCACTGAGAGAGGTAACAGAGATGACCCATGGCTGCTCACTGAGCCCAGCCAGTGTTAGGTCAAGGGTGTTGGTGCACCCACTGGTGGCTGATGTTCCTTTGGAGGGATTTTCAGGAAGTGCTGGTGCTGATTGGTGGGGAACACCCCCAGATCAGTATAAATGTCTTGGCACGTGCAGCTGCAGCATCATCCCACGTGTGGCAGTCCCACTGCTGTGGAGATTCAATGACCCTGGCGCCTTGCTGGGAGGTGTTGATCCCAGCCTGCTGACTTCGTTCCAGTTTAGGCAGCTGCATTTTATTTCCCTGAATTTTTCTTGTTAACTTCAATTCCAGATTCTTCATTTCTGTTCTAAATAACTGCAAAGTGTTGACGCATCTCAGCAGTGAGTCATGGAGCCCAAATCTCTATCTGTCTGCCTTGAGCGAGCACAGTGGCTGTGGTCCCTGTTCCCAGGAATTTCATTTTCCCTGCTCTGCCTTTCAGGGATCCACGAGGAGTATCAGCTTCCCTACTACGACCTTGTGCCCTCTGATCCTTCGATTGAGGAGATGCGGAAGGTCGTGTGTGACCAGAAATTACGGCCAAACATCCCAAACTGGTGGCAGAGCTACGAGGTAAGGTCTGCTTTCATCTCCACATCCCCTTCCTCTCCTATGAGGAAAGGCTGAGAGAATTGGGATTGTCCAGCCTGGAGAACAGAAGCTTTGGGGTTTTGTGGCCTTCCAGTACTTGAAGGGAGCCTGCAAGAAAGACGGAGGGAGACTTATTTACAAGGAGTGCCTGGACAAGGGGGAATGGCTTTACACTGCCGGAGGGCAGGGTTAGATGGGATATTGGGAAAAAATTCTTCCCTGTGAGGGTGGTAAGGCCCTGGCACAGATTGCCCAGAGAAGCTGTGGCTCTCCCTTCCCTGGAAGTGTTCTAGGCCAGGCTGGACGAGGCCTGGAGCAACCTGGGATAGTGGAAGGTGTCCCTGCCCGTGGCAGTGGGGTGGAATGAGATGGTCTTTAAAGTCCCTTCCAACTCAAACCATTCTATGATTCCCAGCGAGGTAATGAGTGAGTACTGTAAATTGCACTCTGATTTTGGGGGGTGTGGAGGCTGTGTCCAGGCAGAGCAGCAGCCTGGCAGACCAACATGGGGTCAGGGGAAGAGCAGAGCACTGACCTTTGCTATTGTTTCTTGCCCAGGCACTACGGGTGATGGGCAAGATGATGCGAGAGTGCTGGTACGCCAACGGAGCAGCTCGGCTCACTGCCCTCCGCATTAAGAAAACCCTCTCCCAGCTCAGTGTCCAGGAAGATGTGAAAATTTAGGCTCTGAGCCTCAGCAGGAGGAAACTGCACAGGAGCTGCTGTGCTAGAGTAGACGTGTGACGGAGGCCTACCTCGTGTTTCAGCCCAACCTACTGCTACAACCAGACAGCGGGACCTGCAGGCTGCTAGGCAGGGGGACGGAGCCTACAGAACCGCTCTCTTCCCTGCTTGGGTATGAAACAATCCGAAACCTTTTGTGATCACCTCCTGAGAGCGTGGAGACTTGAGAGGGACTTCACCCGAGGGATCTCAGCCATGATCGTAACTTTGTTCCTTTAAAGGAAATCCCTGTAAAGTTCAGCGTGCGTTGAGCACCCGTTGGCAGGGTCGGAGCCAACCCCGGGTGCTTGGTGCCGGGAGCGGGAAGGGAAAGGGAAGCTTTTCTTGCCGTACTCTTGAGGATTTTTCCAGGGACTGGCACGTTAATGCAGAAAAAGCAAAACAAATGGTGCTCTCTTCCGAGAGGCTGAGCCGGAACAGTTGATCAGCTTCACAAAACCGTTCTCTCTCCTTTTCTTAAGCTTGAAAAAGTCCAACTCAGCGCCCTGACGGCCGTCGGGGCGCAGCAGTGTCTGCATGCGCGAGGTGCGCGTGTCCCTGTGCCTGGTCATCTCCTCCATAGCCGTGCGGTGTCTGCCTGTGGGTGGCTCATCTCTGTCCGTGCTTCCTGTGCATGTGCAAATCTCGAGTGTCCCGTTTGTGAGCTGTTGCGCTGGTGCTCTCCGTGCTGAGTCGTGAGCGTTGTGGAGCTTGGACAGGCTGCTGCAGAGCAGATCCCCGATGGGCGCCGCGGCCGTGCCGACTCCACCGCCGGCTGCCAGGACGTCCCATCAGGTTGCCTCACTGCCACCCCTTCCCTTTTTTAAGACAAAACAAATAAGGAACTGAGAATCACTCCTGGAATCCAGGTTTTTTTGTCTTGAGCCCCTGGGGTTTGTAACTCTTGGTAGCGGGGAGCTGAGATGTGTCAGAGATGGAGCAGGCGCTGTGGCCGGCACGTGGGGAAATGCAGGATTCAGTTCTCCTGGGAACGCAGTTCCCAGCTCCACCACCCAGGCAGATTCCTGGGGGCCTGATGATGCAGTGCTACAGGCTGGGGACAAAGTGGCTGGACAGTGGCCAGGCAGAAAGGGACCTGGGGGTACTGGTCGACAGCTGACTGAACACGAGCCAGCAGTGTGCCCAGGTGGCCAAGAAGGCCAGTGGCATCCTGGCCTGGATCAGGAATGGTGTGGCCAGCAGGACCAGGAAAAGTCATTTTTCCCCTGTACTCGGCACTGGTGAGGCCGCACATTGAGTGCTGTGTCCAGTTCTGGACCCCTCAGTTTAGGAAGGACATTGAGGGGCTGGAGCATGTTCAGAGAAGGGCAACAAGGCTGGTGAAGGGTCTGGAACACAAGTTCTGTGAGGAACGACTGAGGGAGCTGTGGTTGTTTAACCTGGAATAACAGGGGAGACCTTATCACTGTCTACAACTCCCTAAAAGGTGGTTGTAGCCAGGTGGGGGTCGGGCTCTGCTCCCAGGCAATCAGTTACAGAACAAGAGGACACGGCCTTCAGCTGTGCCAGGGGCAGTGTAGGTTGGATATCAGAAAAAATAATCTTCACTGAAGGAGTGATTGGGAATCATCTGCCCAGGGAGGTGGTGGAATCACCGTCCCTGGACGCGTTTAAAAGAAGACTGGATGTGGCACTCAGTGCCATGGTTTCGTTGATGAGGAGATGTTATGTTAGTTCATAGACTGGACTTGATGATCTCAAAGGTCTTTTCCAACCTGGCTCATTCTGTGACCTGGGTGCTGGGGGTGCTCTGCACCTCCCAGAGGTGCTGGGCAGGATCTGACAGCAGCTGTGGGTTGGGAAATCAACATCCATCTTTTTAATACAGGTGTATAAATATCTCCTAATGTGGAAGTGGCTGTGTCTCAGTGTGGGGTAGGGGGATCTGCATGGGTTTTCTTTTGATTCAATGCCGAATCCAGGTGAGGGAGAGGTGGGGTGACTACAGCAAACATGGAAGTGAGGTCTGTGGCTGCCCTGATGACTTTGGCAGTCAGGAAGAGCCATGGCGTGGAGGTCAGGTCAGTGTCTGCAGTAGAGAACTCTGAAGCCATAACTTTTAACTGGAGTGGTTTTGATTATTATTATTTTATTATTATTATTATTATTATTATTATTGTTTTCTGGGAGGGTCTGGATTTTAACTTTTTTGAATATTAATTCTTTCTAAGAGCAGAAAAACAATCTCTAATTATTACCTCTTGACCTCTTGGTTTGTAAAGAAATCACTGCAAAAAAAAAAAAAAAAAAGGAAAAAAACCAAATGCACAGCTCGATTTACACTGGAACTGTTTCTACTCTGACCTTGCTCCTGCTCTCTAAGGTGAGGTTTCATCTCTGCTCCGGCCGCCAGGGTTTAGTCTTTATTTCAATCCCTCTGTTCTTGCTGTCTGTGTCCCTGTCCATGTGTCCCTCTCCCCTTGATTCCCTGTGTGTCCATGACCTTGTATAAAGTAAGGAGTGTGGTTTTCGGATCATGTTAGGAGCCGTTTTGCATCCCCCAAGGAGTTTTTGGTGGCGTGGATCTGCCGTGGGAGCAGGGATGGGGGTCCCCTGTCCCCTCCCAGTTTGTCCTGAGTCACATCTCAGCCAGAGGTTCCCGCCGTGTCCCTAAAACCTGCCTTTAGCAGCCGAAGGATTTGCAAGCCCTAAGGAGTCCCAGGCCGTTGGAACAGGCCCCAGGGCTGCCCTGGGAGCTGGGGGAAGGACAGGAGGGGACATCACACAGCTGTAGGTACTGCGGGCTCTCCGTTGGGTCTCCCATCCCAGTGACTCCCGTCCCGGTACCCACGGATGCCGCCGGCTCCGGAACTTGCACTGACTCACCCCCTGCAACTGTAGCCACACTGCACCTGCCTCAGCTAAACCAAACAGCGGCCGGCGAGCGGGGTCGGGCCGGGAGGGCAGGGATGAGGGAAGGGCAGCGTCCCTTTCTGCAGGATTGTAGGAAAAGCCTTGTTTCGAGAGAGAGATGGGGAAAACCAAGCAGGATCCGCGGCAGGAACGCTGACCATGTAGCATTTACACAGCACTTTCATGCAAACTGGTGCCCGGGGGTGCCGGTGCTTGCCGAGCTGGTGGAGCATGTGGGAATTGCTGCCTGGCTCCAAAACCTGCAGCAGCTCCAGGAAAAAGCAGCATTCCAGGCAGTTCCGAGGGGAGCCCGGTGCAGGACAAGGAGGGGGTCCATCAGCGGTACGTGGCTGCAGGACAGAACTCTTGGTACTTCTCTGCCCCTTTGATTTGTTTGGTTTTGTACATTTTCTTAGCAAAGGACTGTAAGAAAATAGCCACTTAGCCACTTTACCTCTTCAGTATGCAAATGTACATACGGTGTAAGATAGGAAATCTTTTGTTTAATATAAAACCAGGCTGTCGATTTCTGCTGTACATTATTAAAAGTTTGTTTTATTCATGTGAGGTGTTGCAGTCTCAGTTCACTGTGAGGGATGGGAAGTGCACAGCACAGCTCAGTCCCTCAGAGAGGAGTCTGGCCGGGGGGCTCATCCCTCAAAGCTAAAATAACCTCTTTAAGAATCCTGGTCAAAACATTTTAATGTTGAATATTCTCATTTTTAGTGAAGGAGCAGCTTCCAACACCCACCAAGCACTCAGAAGGTGCTGCCAGCATAGTGGAGGTGAGACGAAGGGGTGGCAGGTTGGATTTTCAACCCATGCAGGGCTGAGCAGCTGAACTTGGGGCTCCTGTTCTGGGGACAGGCACAGAGCAGGAGGGGTTACAGAGAATACCCTGGAGATCCCCTCAGGGCATCCCTGGGGGTGTGGTGGGCACAGCGGGCATCCCCACAGGGACCCATGGCTTCAAGGAAGGATAAAACCCAGTAAAAACTACCCTGTGCCCCTATAAAATCCTGTTTGCTCCGAGGATAAATGGTGCTGCACAAACTGCCCCTACTAATTCCTTAATTAGAGCCTCCTGCAAACGAGCCTGTTGTGAGCGGATCAAGGGGAAAATCTGCCGAGGCCTGGAGTCCCCCCGGGCTCAGACAAGGTGGGGAGGGGGAGGCACCATCTGGGCTTGTCCTTCCTCATTCCCAGCTTTGTCTGAAGCTCCTGCTGTAGTCCCCAGGAAAATCCAGCCCCATCCTGGAAACGTGGGCAGTGGTGAGATGAGAGTATGGAGAATTTTTAAGCAAAACCTGTCTGCTCCTCTAGGAAATGGAATGGGAAAACAGCCTGGGGTGGCTGCAGCGGAGGGACCAAGTCATCACCAGATTTTTGGGAACAAGATGGGGTGTTCCTCTTCATTCCCAGTGGTTTGGTGACTCAGGATCGGTGGTGGGCTCAATCCTATCCTTGTCCCAGCACTGCCAACCCGGAGCAGCTCTGCTCCTGGAGCAAACTTGCCTCCTGGTAACCCCAGGCCAGGCTGTGGGCGGGAGATTTGGGTGGAACGCCAGCGGGATTGTTACAATCTTCTTCTTTTTTTTGGCAAATTTTAAACAAACAGTTGGGCAAAGCTCTCAACTCCAGCTGGAAAATTCCCGCTGCCTCCCGCCGGGCCGCAACGAGGAGCTGCCGGAGCCAGGCGATGTGTCCGCAGCAGACACCGCGGCTGCCTCCGGGAATTGTTCTTCCCTTCGTATCCCAGCTCAGCGCAGGCACAGATCGTGCAGGAACACTTTAAATCCCTCCGGCCGCCCCCGCTGGGAGCCGGACCGGGGGCTGTGGCCACCCCTGCCCCAGCTCCTGCCTCCCATTAAATCCCAAATGCGGCTTTGGCGGCGGGTGGTGGCCTGGGGGTGACGTGGTCGCAGCTGTCGGGGAGCAGCAGAGCCCGGCATTGCTTCTGCTCCCGGAAACCCACCGGTTTCTCCCCAAATCATCCCTGCGGTGACCCCTGGGAACCCTCCTTGGCACCCCACAGTGCCTCCCGTGACATCCCCAGCATCGTCCCACCCTGCACCCCCAGGATCTCACCTCCCCCAGGTCCCTACTGCCCCCCAGAAGCACCCAGACCTCCACGCTGACCCCCATGGTGTCCCCGAGGATGCGCCCACGGCAGGACCCTCCCTCTAGACCCCCGCGTCGGATTCCCATGGGATCCCTGTGCCGAAGCCCCCTGCTGGACCCCCACAGGGTCACCGAGCAGGACCCCAGGCGGAACCTTCCCCCCGGACCCCCACGGGATCCCTAAGCAGGACCCCGCACAGGACCGTTCTGCTGGACCCCCGCGCTGGACCTCCATGGAGTCCCCGAGCAGGACCCTCACACTGGACCCCCCCACTGGACCTCCACGTGGTCCCGACTTGTGGCCCGGGTCCGGGGAGCTGCCGGACACACGCCGGACAGCGGGCGTGGCCTGTGTCCAAACCGCCCGCGGTTTAACGCCCCAGTGGGAGCGGTTTGGGGCCGAACGGGGCGCGTCCCGCGGTGTCCCCGCCCTCAGGGTCCATATAGCGGCGCACGGGACGGCCCGGCCCGGCCATGACCCTGCGGCGGCGGCGGCGGCGGCGGCTCCGGCCGAAGGACGATGCGGCACCGGCGGTGGCCCCGGAGAGCCCCGGCCCCGCCGAGCTCTACCGAGCGCTGGCGGCGGCCGGCGGGACCCTGCCCCGCGTGCGTAAGGTAGGGCTGCGGGGGGAGCGGGGGAGCCGCCCCGGGGTCCCCTGGTTGTGCAGCAGGGCTGGAGAGGGAACCGGCGCCGCCAGCGGTAACGGGCTGCGGGGGGAGCGGGGCTGCGCCGTGTCCCCGTCCCGCCCAGCCGCTGCTGCCTGCGCCCCGAGGGTCTGCTCCGGCGTCTCCTCCTGCGCTCTTGTCCTGCCCCGAGCTCACCCCGTCCTGCCCCGGGGGCCCGCCCCAGCTTTCCTCCTGTCCCTATCCCGCCCTGGTGTCCCGATCCTGCCCCGGTTACCGCCCCCAGCCTCTTGTCCTGCCCCAGCATCTCCTCACCCCTGTCCCACCCTGCTGCAGCATCTTCCCAGTGTCCCCGTCCTGCTCCATGTTGTCCCCGCAGGCGTCACATCCTGTCCCGGATCCTGCCCGTGTCCTGCCCCGGTATTATCCGCGTACCCCCACCCTGGTTGTCTCCCCAAGACCTATTCAGGTGCCTCCCCACATTCCCTCAGGTGTTTTCCCTGTGCCCCTTCCCAGTGTCCCCACAAGCCCCTCATCCTGTCCTGCTCCCTCTCCATGTCCTGCCCTGCAGCTTTCAGGGCGAAGGGCCAGACCCTCACCCCACTGGCTGTGGCTCTGTCACTGGGACAGGCGTGACCCCACGGCCCCCCTGTCCTGTGAGACGGGCAAGGCGATGGGTCACAGGGTACCCCGGGACCCCGGGTCTGGTTTACGGAGGGTAGGGGACAGGTCACAGAGTACCCCAGGTCTGGTTTGGTGGAGCACGGGGCCCCTGGAAAAGCCCCTCTGTGGTGACGCTGGGACCGACACCGCCCTGACGCTCCCCCCGGCCCCGTGGTGCTTCCTGAGCGTCGTGGGGAAGCGAGACCAGAGCCGACATCCGGAGCAGGAGTGGCCTCACGGCTGCACTGCCACAGCCCAGATATGCAGGGCGGCCTGGCTGCTGCTCACAAGCCAAGGCCACCACCACAGATGTCCCTGAGGGGTCCAGGACATCCCGTGTCACCTTCCCGTCACTGTGGTGACGTGGGGCTCAACGTGACAGGCAGCAGCTTTCCCTATGGTGAACACACCCAGTTCTGGTGTTTTTGCACCCATTTGGGAGGGTCAGTCACTATCTGGTGACACCTGCAGGGCTGGTGACACCCCTGTGGCAGAACACAGAGGGAACTGCTGGCACCCGGCTGCCACCAAGACATGCCATGTGCTGCTCCCAAGGGACAATTTATGGTGACACTGCCTGCACGGTGCTGCACTGGGGCTGCCGGAGCCCAGCAGCCACAGAGGGGCATTTGGGGACAGCTCTGTCACCTCCTGCCCTGCGGTGAGGGTCCTGTCTTGCCCAGCCAGTCCCTCCACCCGCCCACGCCTCTGCGCCTGCCACAACAGCGGCATTGTCTGGGCCGGGGGGGGTGGATTTTGCATGAAAAAAACCCGACTTTGTGACCACAACAGGGCCCCTCTGTGCCGGGGCCCCTCCGAGCGCGGCGTGGGGTGGGTGCGGCGCAGTTGACGTCAAAGCGTGGGGGGAGCACAGGGCAGCTTTGAGGGTGCCTTTGAGCACCGATCAAAGCCCCGTTATGCCCGGCCGGCCAGGGGGCACCCGGGTGCTGGTTCGGTGCCGGCTTGGCACGGTGCTCCCCCGGGGTTTGGTGCTGTCCTGGTGGGACACACGGTTTCGGCTGTCCCTGGAGGAGGGGGGCGATGTCCCCTCGGGTGTCTCCCGCTGATGGCTCTTCCTTCGCCGCAGGACCCAGGGTTCAAGTGGGCATCCCCGAGCCAGTCCCCGGAGGAGCACAGGTAGGGACAGGGGACACAGGAGTGGGGCTGAGCTCCCTGTCCCAGAGGATTGGAGCTTGGCCCTGGGACATTGTTGCACTCTGGATACCCCAGGAGGGCTGGAAATGAGGGGGATTTTATGGGGGGACCTGCGGCAGGTGAGAACAGCGACGGAGTCACAGCTCCCTGGTGGGCTCAGACACCCCCAGAGCCTGTGGGGATCCCACCTGGATTAAGTGACCAGGCTCTGGCCAAGGCAAACTGGGGGGTCTCATCTGTGGGGGCAGGGGGAGGGAATCCCATCTCAGGGAGAAGTGTCCTGTCCTTGGGGACCCGGAAGCAGCATTTTGAGAAGAGCCCAAGGTTTACACAGGCGGGTTTGGGTGTGCCAGGGGCTCTGCCTTGTCCCTGATGCCTGTGTCCCCCAGGAGGGTGGTGACGCTGCAGAAGAAGGCAGAGGAGTCTTTTGGCTTCGAGATCCAGGTGGGTGTTGAGCCGAGCTGAGCCCGGCCGTGCCGTGCCCTGCTCCCAACCCTTCCAACCCCGCACCTTGCTTTGCATCGAGGGTATTTTTAAGTTGTCTCTGAGCTAGGGGTTATTTTTAGCGGTGACAGAGATGCCGTGTTACTGAACCTCCCCCGGCTGTGCCGCTGGGGGCAGCGGGGGGGGGGGGCACACCGGGGGGCAGCCATCAGGGCAAGANCAGCCATCAGGGCAAGACCCCCCTCCTGGGGGCTGGGGTGCTGCCCTACATCACCCAGCAGCAATTAAATACTGCAATAGCTGCCCTGTGGCTGCTCCTGGGGGTCCCTGGGGGCCGGGCTGTCCCCACGCCCCTCACCAGACCCCCATTCCAGACCTATGGGCTGCACCACCAGGACAGGAACAGCGTGGAGATGTTCACCTTCGTCTGCCGGGTGCATGACGGGAGCCCGGCCGAGGCCGCGGGGCTCAAGGCTGGTGAGCACATCCTGGGGGAGCCGGGGGACCCCGGCAGTGGGGAGCAGCACCCCTGAACCCGTGTTCCCCCTGTGCTCCAGGGGACACGATCACGGGGGTGAACGGGCTGAACGTGGAGGGCATCCGGCATCGGGAGATCGTGGAGATCATCAAGAGCTCGGGCAATGTGCTCCGGTGAGCTGGGGGGTGCAGGGGGGGCCCGGCTGGCTGCAGCCCCTCCCTACTGACAGCTGCTGACCCACAGGCTGGACACGCTCTATGGGACATCCATCCGCAGGGCCGAGCTGGAGGCCCGGCTGCAGTACCTGAAGGTGAGAGGGGGCTGGCAAGGGGTCACAGGGGGCTGGGGACCCCTCACCGGGGTCCTCACCCCCTCACCCTCCCCGCAGCAAACCCTCTACGAGAAGTGGGGGGAGTTTCGCTCGCTGATGGTGCAGGAGCAGCAGCTGGTGCGGGGTGAGTGGGGGCCAGGGGGCTGGCGGGGGGGCTTTGGGGCACCACCTGGCCCCCCTGACACCCCCGTGTCTCCCATCAGGTGTGGTGGCCAAGGACCCCAGCATCTACGACACGCTGGAGTCCATCCGCTGGTGCCTGCAGGGGGAGGGACTGCCGGGGGGCTCCTCCCGTGCCAGCGGCAGCGATGACTCCCTGTACCAGACCTGCGTCTTCCCCTCTTCCAGCTCGCTGGATGGGGACAAGGACAAGGATGAGGACAGCGGGGGTCCCGCGCCCCCCCCGCCGCGCCCCCGACCTGCGCTGACCCGCAGCGCCAGCCTCAAGTGTGCGGGGGGGCCGGGGGCTGCGGGGCGGCTTTGGGCCCGGGCCGGGGACCCCGGGGAGGGAGCAGCCGCCCCCCGCAAGGGCCGACACAGCAGCTTCCGCCGGCGGCTGCTCAAGTTCATCCCGGGTCTGAACCGAGCGCTGGAGGAGGAGGAGAGTCACCTCTAGCAGGCAGCCCCTGGCCCCCCAGGACTATTTATTTATTTATTGCAAGGGGCTTCATTCCCCCGGCCCCCATCCCTGCAGGAAGGAGGTTTGGGTTGGCCCCAGGGGTCCCGATTTGGCCCCCCCGGGCCTTGGGGATCGTGACACTGAGGGACGTGTGTCATGAGGACCCCCCTGAAGCGGCTCACGGAGCTGTCGATGCTCTCGGGAACGGGTGCCTTCCTCCCTGGAGGGGAGCAGCGGAGGAGCCCCTCATTCCCCAGGTTGGGAGGGCTACGGGGGTCCCGCCCCCTCCTCCCGCCGGGCTGTTGTACCACGGCAGTGCTCGCCAATACAGAGACGATTTGCAGCGATGTGTGGCCGTGACTGGGGGGACAGAGCCCCGTGGGGACCAGGATGGGGGGGCTGCAGCTCCCCCACAGCCCCCACGCTGCCCCCTTGGGCCCCCCCGCTGGGCTCCGGGCAGCCTTGTGGTGACCAACTGATGCCACCTCGGACGTGAGTGGGCTCCCGGGGACCCCCTGTGTCCCCACGCCTGCTGCAGCCCCTGGTGCCGTCGGCCACGTCCCGGCGCTGCGGGGCCCCGGCCAAGGCCCTTCCTGCCCCGTTTCCTCCGGCAGCCGGCGGGAAGCGGGTCCCACCCCGAGCCCTTCCGCCTGCGGGGGACAGGGTGCCCAGGCAGGACGGGCACTGGGGTCCCCCCACGCCCCGCCTCAGTGTCCCCCAGAGCCGCTGAAGCAGCATCCAGAGGAGTTGGGGGACACAAAGCACCCCCAAGGGTGCTGCAGCACCGGTGGGTGTACGGGGATTCCCTTGCACCGGTGCTCTGTGGAGCACCGAGAGCCCCCAGCCCTCTGCTCTGGGTCTCGGTTTCCCCTCTGGCTGGGCTGTTGCTTGTTTGGAGCTCAGCTCTCAGCTCCTGGAGCGTTCCATGGCTCAGCTCTTCCCTCCCTGTCCCCCACAGGACCCCAGGGGAGCCTGCGGAGATCTGGGGGTGAGAACTGCACGTGTGTGGGGGCACAAGTGTGTGCCAGAGAGTGGGGGGTGGGGGGCTCAGCTGGCTCCCCCACGCTCTCCTGCCTTGTCTCTGTTCCAGGACGGCTCCGTGCTGGACATTTATGGTGGAGCTCCCGCAGCCCCGGCGGCTCCCGGCACCCTCCCGCGTGCTGCCAGCGTCGGAGCACCCCGTTCCTGTCAAAGCCGTCACGGAACCCCCCGTGGCAGCTGCCACCCCACGCTGAGCTTTTTATAGCCCCGAGCTGGGGCTGCGTGTGCCCGGAAATGGGCAGGTGGCCGTGGGACAGCGGGGTCACGCGTGGCACCGGCTGAGCTGGGCAGGGCCGGGGGGCCGAGGCTGCCGGGCACGGGCCGGGCACGCCCCGGAGCAGCCTGTCATTACCGATAAATATAGGCCCGGGGCAGGGAGCCAGCGCCAGCCGTGGGCACCGGCTAATCAGAGCCCGGTCATGGGCACCCTGCAAACCCCAGCGCCCACTCTGGGGCTCCGAAAGGGCTGCCTGGTGGCCACTGCGTCCCCGTGTCCCCACCTGGGTGTCGGGGTGAATCCCCGGGGCTGGTGTGAACAGGGGTCCCCCCCTGCACCCCCGTGGCCTTGCCAGGGTGGCTGGGCTCGGGTTTCCTCCCCCGGAGCCATCACAGTCCCTGCGACCTCTCCCGGGGTACAGCTAATCCCGGGTGCGGGGGCTGCCGGTGTCACCCTCCTGCCTCCGGTAACGCCGCCAAGAGAGGGATGCGGGGGGCTGCGGCCACCATGCTCCGTGCCCCCGGTGGCTTTGAGAGCCCCGAGAGCTCTGGGATCCCCCTGTTGGACCTGTCCCGAGAACTCGGGGCCGTATCCCCGAGCTGGCACCGACCGTGGCGCTCGTCGTGTGTTGCAGGGACCCCGGCAGGTCCCGCCGGGCCGGGGGGATCCCTTTGGGGGCGGCCCCGGTGGTGCCGCGGGATCCCCAAAACGTCAGTGATCAGGTGTGACGTCAGCGGGCAGGTGTGATGTCACGGAATCCCGTCGGGGGCGGGCGACAGCGAGAAGCGGGGCCGAAGCGAGGTAACGGGCAACGGGAGGAGGCGGCGACGGCGCCCGCTCCCGGGACGCCACCTCCGGTAGCCCCATGCGCCCTCCGAGCCCCCGTGGTGCCGGGCTGCCCTCGCCCCCGCCGCACCTCACGGGGCTGGGAGTTTCCTGTGGCCAGGCAGAGTCCCGGTACCGGAGGTCCCGGCAGCACCCCCGGCGCCGGCTGCGGCTCCTGGGGCTCGGAGGCACTGGCCCCTGCGTGGCTCCGGTGCCCCGGTGGGACCGTGCCGGGGGGCTCTGCAGCTGCAGGGGGCACTAACGGGGGAGAACTAACGGGGCCGTCAACCCCGGGGGCACTGCCAACCCGGGCACAGCGGGCCAGGACCCCCAAGATCCCCGGTTTGTCCCGGGAGTGGATACCGGCGGGTACGGCAAGAAGGGTACCGGCCTGGTACCGAAGGGTATCGGACTGGTACCGGAAGACACCAAGGGAGTACCGGGGTAGTACCGGAGGGTACCGGCTGGGAAGATATGGGGTGGTACCGGAGGGTATCGCGGGAGGTACTGGAGTTGTACCGAAGGGTACTGGGATGGTACCGGAGGGTACTGGCGGGGTGCTGGGGAGTTCTGAGTCCCTTCCGCTCACCCTTCGCCCTCCCGCGGGCCCGGGCCGGCTCCGCATGGGCTGAGCTCATCTTTCCAGCCCGCGGGCGCTGTTCCCGGCACCGGCGCCCGCCAGCAGCCGCCGCTCTTTCCATCGCCCCGGCCAGAGGCTCCCCCCGGGACCGGGCGGGGGCGGGACCCCGCGTCACCCCCCCAGCACCCGGGCGCCGAGCAGCAGGAGATCGGGGGTACCGGCGCCGCTGAGCTCCGGAGATTCCAGCTCAGATGGGCACTGGGCATAGCGGCACCGGGGGTACGGGAGACCACCGGGGAGAGCGGCATAGGGGGGAGACACCGGGAATGGGGACACTGAAGATACCGACACCGAGGGGGCTCTGGGGATGCCAGCACTGAGGGGACATCGGGGATGACGGTATCAGAGATACTGGCACCGAGAGGGCACCGACAATGGGGGCACCAGGGTACTGGCAACGAGGGGACACGGGGAATACCGACACTGGAGGGCACCGGGGATGGGAACTGAAGTGATGCCAGCACCGAGGGGGCACCGGGGGTGGGCGCACCGGAGTACCAGCAACGAGGGGACACCGGAAATACCAGCAGCAAGAGAGCACCGGCGATGGAGGCACCGGGGGACGCCAGCCCCGGGGTACAAGCAGCGAGGAGACACCGCGGATACCGAAGGGGCACCGACCCTGGGGACACCGGGGATACCCCTGACACCGGGGCCTCCCTCCCCCCGCCGGCGGCCCCCGGAGCCCCGGGGGGGATCTGTGGGGAAGCGAGGGGCACCCGAGCTATTTTTAGCCGGGGCCGCGGGGGTATTTTTAGCCGGGGCCGCGGGTGCGTCAATGGAACCCCGCGTGCGTCACGGCCGCGCCCCCGCCGGGGCCGCCCCCCCCGTGCGTCACCGGCCCCGCGCCGCCCCGCGCGTCACCGAGCTCTTAAGAGAAAGTAGTGGCGGGGCCGGAGCCCGGCGGAGCCCGCGGAGCGGCGGTGGCAGGAGCAGGAACCGGAGCGCCGCCGCGCCGGCACCCGGGTACGGGCGGCACCGGGATGCGGGGACCAGGCGAGGGGCACCGGGGGCGGGGGGTTCCGCTGGCAGCTGGGGCGGGCTGCGCGCACCGGGAGGTGCACGGGGTCGGGTGTCCCGGTGGCACCGGGGGGAAGAGGATCAGTTGTTCCGGGCGGCACCGGGGGGATTCAGATCTGGCGTGTCAGGTGGCACCAGGGGGATCTGTGTCGGGCATCCCGGTGGCACCGGGGGCTTAGGGCGGTGGGCGTCCTGCAAGGTGTACGTGGTCGGGTGTCCCAGTAGCACCACGGGCAACCGGGTCGCGCGTCCCGGTGGCACCGGGTGGAGCCGGGGCTCGCGTGTCCGAAGGACACTGTGGAAGGAACCCCCGGTGCCACCGGCGAGAGTCGGGGGTCCGGGTGGAAGGGACCAGGCGGCGTGCGCTGTGCGGGACCGCCCCTTGTGGGTATCCGGTGGCACCGAGGGGAACAGAGTCGGGCGTCCCGCGTGGCGCTGGAAGGTGCACGGGATCGGGCGTCCCAGTGACACCGGGAGGAACTGGATCAGGAGTCCCGGTAACACTGGGAAGATCCAGGGGTCGCGCACCCGGCGGGAGTTGGCAGAGCGAGAAATCCCGGCCCTGGGGGTCCCTGGAAGAGCCCGACACCACGCACTCCTCTGTGAGGGGCTGCGCAGGACCGGGAGCCGCTTCTTGGGCGATGTGGGACCAGGCTGGTTCCTCCATGACGGGACTCCAGCCGGGGCCAGCTGCATATGCAGGAAATCCCCGTCTCTGGGCATTGCGGAGGGGCAGAGTCACCTCATACCGGCATCACCCTGGGGTCCCTGAGCGGGTTCCTGAACTGGAGTGGGCAGCAGCTGGGCAGGCAGGAGCGTGCGGGCAGCACCGGCAGCCTGGCACTGGAGACTGGGATGTGCAGGCAGCCCCTGCAGGCAAACCCGGCGCTGCCCACGCGGGCCTGGCAGCAGCCGCTGCGGCATTACCGGGCAGCAGGTGCCGGCAGGGCTGTGGGCAGCGTTAGCCACCCCCGGTGCCACCGGCTGCTCTCGCCCGCCCGCGGCCCGGGGCCCGGTGCCAGCGGCTGCCACCCGCCCGTGCAGGCAGCAGCCTCAGGGCTGGGCACAGGCAGCTGCCTGCGCTCCCAAACGAGGAATCTGCAAATAGAGCCCTGGCGTGGGCAGCGCGGAGGCTGCTGCAGGAATCTGTGCCCGGTCCCTGGGGGGACAGGGCAGAGGGGACCCCAAAATGCTGTCAGCAAGTGGGTGAGGGCAAAAGCATTCAAATAACCGGACCGCAGGAAGGGTCGAGGCATTGCATCCGCCAGAATTTTCATGTAGGCAAGGAAAACTCCCCCTGGCAGTGTCCCCTGGGACCGTGTCCCCACCACAGCCTCAGGTCCCCTCGGCTTCATTTGGGGACATGAGGCAGCTGGGGGGGTCCCCTCTGAACCCAGTTGGACACGCACGAACTCCACTGGGACACCAGCAGGAGGCTGGGGGCAGGTGCCACACCGTGGGTGCCAGAGCTGGACCCACGCTGGATATTTTTAAACCCAGCTCCTGGCGGGTGTCGGCTTTCTTGGTGCCCGAGAGAACTGCCCAGATTTGGCTGGGGGAATCCGGGGGCTCTGGCAGCAGGGCCGTGCCAGCTCCGTGGCCGGGGGCCAGCGCAGCGTGACCTTTAAAGGTCTGCGAGATGAATTACATTATCGTCTTGCCATTGGGGTCACTTCTGGCTTGGTTTTCAGCTGGACACAGGGCTCCGGTTGTCCTGTGTCTCACCGGACCCGTGCACAGCCCCAGGGGGCTCCAGGGACAGAGGGTGGGCTCCTCTCCCCCTGCACCTGGAGGTCTGCCTGCACTGACATTCCCAAAAAGGCCCAAAAGGGGTTATGGGGGAAGTGGGGTCCTCAGAACATAGTTCAGCCCTGCCTCTGGCTTCCCTTGGCCAGCCCTAGGGCTTGGGAATCTGCTGGCCACATTCCTCCCTCCTTCCCTTTCGGGGGCTTTTGCTAAGCCAGCGTTTTGGGGAATGTCCTTTGCACCCATTGGCTGTGCCGTGACCTTTCCCAGGGATAGCAGTGGCCACCACCAGAGAACCGGTGGCCATAGGGGTCCAGTTCCAGCACAAAGGGTATCCTGGGGAAATTCCCATGGTTCCCATCGTCTCCATCCCCTGCCTGGATGATGGAGGGGTGGTATCAGGGTCCCCTCTGACGCCCCTCTCTCCCCACAGAGATGCCCTGCATCCAGGCCCAGTACAGCACCACGGGCGCCGGCCCCTGTGAGCGCTGCCCGGCCGAGCTGCTCAGCCCCGAGGGCGGCCGATTCCCCATGGAAGTGGCTGGAGCCGATCTGGCGGCCGCCCCTGCCCTGCCCAGCTTCAGCACCTTCATGGAGGGCTACGCCGGCGAGTTCGACGCCTTCCTCTACCAGCTGCCAGCGAGCGGCCAGCCCAGCGCCGCCACCGCCTTCAAGCTGGAGGACTTCCAGGTGTACGGCTGCTACCCCAGCGCCTTCGGTGGGCAGCCGGACGAGACCCTCTCCTCCAGCGGCTCGGACTGCTACGGGAGCCCCTGCTCCATCCCCTCGCCCGCCACGCCGGGCTTCCAGCCCCCGCAGGCCCCAGGCTGGGAGGGCTCCTTCGGGGCGTACTCACCGCTGCCGAACTACGACGGTGGGCAGCCCTGGGCTGAGCCAGCCAAGGGCGGGGGGTCACAGCCCCCCTTCTTCGCCTTTGGCCCCCCGGCCCCCAGCCCTGGCGGGTCCCCTGCGACCCTGAAGGGGCAGCCGGGCCCCTCCCCCCGTGTGGACCCACGGCTGCTGGACACGGACACCTTCCCCCCGACCCAAGGTGCTCCCAGGGCTTTTGCGGGGCTGCCCCTGGCCCCCACCTCACCGCTGCTGGAGGGGCCAGCGCTGGCGCCCACCAAGGTGCGCAGCCCCGGGGCAGGTGAGGGTCGCTGCGCCGTCTGCGGGGACAACGCCTCCTGCCAGCACTACGGCGTGCGCACCTGCGAGGGCTGCAAGGGCTTCTTCAAGGTAAGGGCACCCCCACCTCCTCACGTGCCGCCGGGATGTTCCCACAATGCTTTGCAGCAGCAGGAGGATGCTGCGGGGTGCCCCAGGGAGGGGCGGGGCAGGGCAGAGAGCACGGCCATGGCGCCCTCCCCACGGACACAGAGCCGGATGCTGGGCTGGAGCGGGAGGCAGGGGAGGACAGAAGAGCTTTTGTTTGGAGCTCAGCGCCCCGGGCTGAGCTCGGCCGCTCCTTCCCCACCCGCAGCGCACAGTGCAGAAGAATGCCAAGTACATCTGCCTGGCCAACAAGGATTGCCCTGTGGACAAGCGGCGCAGGAACCGCTGCCAGTTCTGCCGCTTCCAGAAGTGCCTGGCCGTCGGCATGGTCAAAGAAGGTACCAGGGTCCCATCCCGGGTGGGGGGTACCCAGCAGGAGTGGGGAGTCCCCACTCCGCAGCCTTCCTGGCTGCTCTCAGGACAGACGAACTCATTGCAAGTCCCAACCACAGTGGTCCGGACCGACAGCCTGAAGGGGCGGCGGGGCCGTCTCCCCTCCAAGCCCAAACAGCTGCCAGACGCGTCCCCCGTCAGCCTCATCACCTCGCTGGTGCGGGCACACATTGACTCCATCCCCAGTGCCACCAAGCTCGACTACTCCAAGGTAGGGCCGGTGCCACTCCATGCCCTCCCCAGGGCTGTGCCAGGGCTGGGGCTGGATCCTGGCCCATCCCTGTCCCAGTTCCTGACCTGTCCCCATCCCACATCCTGATCCCATCCCTATCCCAGTTCCTCACCCATCTCCATCCCAGTTCCTGATCCCATTCCCATCCCACTTCTTTGCCCATGCCCATCCCGATCCTGACCCATCCCCATTCCAGTTCCAGGAGTCAGCCCCGTGCCCGTTTGAGAAGGAGGACTCAGTGGACGTGCAGCAGTTCTATGACCTGCTCACCGGCTCCATGGACATCATCCGCAAGTGGGCCGAGAAGATCCAGGGCTTCACCGAGCTGCCCAAGGAGGACCAGGACCTCCTGCTGGAGTCGGCCTTCCTGGAGCTCTTCATCCTGCGCCTGGCGTACCGGTGAGCCCCGGGGCAGCGCAGAGCAGGGGGAGCCTGAGGTGCGCCGGGGGCTGACGTCTGGATTTGTGCTGGCAGCTCCAAGCCAGAGGAAGGGAAACTCATCTTCTGCAACGGGGTGGTGCTGCACCGGCAGCAGTGCGTGCGTGGCTTCGGAGAGTGGATTGACGCCATCCTCGAGTTCTCCCAGAGCCTGCACCGCATGAGCGTCGACGTCCCCTCCTTCTCCTGCCTTGCTGCCCTCGTCATCATCACAGGTGAGACGGCCCAGCTCCAGTGCCATCGCTGTCCCCATCCCCTCCTGGTGTCTGTCACCGCGGTCCCACACCTTGTGTGTAACCCCAGACCGGCACGGGCTGAAGGAGCCCAAGCGGGTGGAGGAGCTGCAGAACCGCATCGTGGGCTGCCTCAAGGACCACGTGGCAGCAGCAGGGGCTGAGCCCGGGCGCTCCAGCTGCCTCTCCAAGCTGCTGGGGAAGCTGCCGGAGCTGCGCAGCCTCTGCACCCAGGGCCTCCAGCGCATTTTCTACCTCAAGCTGGAGGACCTGGTGCCACCACCACCCATCGTCGACAAGATCTTCATGGACACTCTGCCTTTTTGAGTCCCGGGCAAGGGGCTGCCATGAGCCCCTGAGCTGCCTGGAGACATCTGGGACCTGCCCTGGGCAACCCTGGTTCAGTCCAAGGATGCCTGGGAACCCCCTGGGCACCCCTGGGTGACCCCCTGGGATGCCTGGAACATCCCCTGGGTATCCCTAGATCAATCCTGGGATGTTTGGAATCCCCCTGGGTCACCCCCAGAATGCCCAAAAACCATCTGGGCACCCCTGGATCGCTCCCATGATGCCTGGAACCTGCCCTGGGCACTACTGGATCAGTCCTGGGATGCCTGGGATCTCCCTGTGGACTTCTGAATGACCTCTGGGACACCTGGGACCTCCCCAGGCCATCCCCAAGATTATGTACATCCCTGGATCAACCCCAGAACACCTGGAACCCCCTCTTGAATCACCACCTGAATGCCTGGGACCTCCCTCCCTGGGTCACCCCCAAAACTCCTGAGTCCCTGCCAGGCACTTCTGGATCACCCCCAGAATGCCTGGAACTCCCCCTGGGTCACCCACCAGGTGTCTGGGAACCCCTGGGCACCCCTAGGTCGCCGCTGGGATGCCTGGGACCACCCCTGTATCACTCCAGGGATGCTTGGGGTCCCCTCTGGATCACTCCCAGGATATCTGGGTCCCCCCCTCAGATGCCCGAGTCTTCTTAGGGGCACCCTCGAGGGTGTCCCACGTGCCTTCACGGCCCAGGGCGCATCAGCCCCGGTGCCGTCTTCCCTGGGGGCATCGCCGGCGCGGTGCCCCCTTCCCCTGTAAAAATGCCCGTGATGTAAATAGCGCCGGCCGGGTCCTGTACAGAGCGGGGGGCGCTGGCGAGGGGTGGCACCGGCCCCCTCAGCCTCGGCCCCTTCCCCTTTATATATATTTTTCTGCGTTTCCCTCTTTTTGGCCATTTTCTGTATATAAACTTGTACGTACAGTGAGAGCCACTGGGTGGGACCTTTGTCCCTTGTGCTCCCCTTTAGTCAATATTCGGGGTTTGGGGAGGGGGGACAGAGCGACGGGGCTGGGGACAGCCGGGACGCTGGAGACGGGGAAAATGGGATGCTGGAGCTGGGGAGAGTGGGGATGTTGGAGCTGGGGGCAGCCAGATCTCCGGGGAGAGGGGAAAGCCGGAGGGCTGGAGCTAGGAACAAACGGGACACTGGAGCTGGGACAGCTGGAGCTGGGGACAGCTCGAGCTGGGGACCGGAGCTGGTGACAGCCGGGGCTCGGACAGTGTAGATGTCGGAGTTGGGGGCAGCTGGGTCACTTGGGCTGGATAAAAACAGGACGCTGGAGCTGGGGAAAAAAACAGCGCACTGGAGCTGGGACAGCCGGGGCGATGGAGCCGGGGACAGCTGGAGCTCCGCAGCCAGGATGCCAGAGCTGTGGACAGCCGCGTCGGTGGATCTGGGGACAGCTGGGGCACCGGAGCCGGGGACAGCCGGGATGCCAAAGCCAGGGACAGCCGGGGCTCCAGAGCTGGGGACAGCCGGGGCCGGGGACAGCCGGGATGCCAAAGCCAGGGACAGCCGGGGCTCCAGAGCTGGGGACAGCCGGGGCCGGGGACAGCCGGGACGCCGGAGCCGCACGTTGCCCACGCCGCTGCCCTTGAACCGTCACTCACCCCCGCGGCGGCGGCTGCCGCTGCCCCGCACCTGTCGCCTGCCTGATTTATCCTCCCCAAAATAACCGGGAAGCGTGACCGTGTCCCCCGCTCGTGTTCCTGGGGACGTGGCCATTGGCAGCGCCAGCCCTGGCGGGGGGGTGAAGGCGCTTGGGGTCCCGATGCCAGGAGCGGGGACAGAGCCGGGGGTTCCAAGGCAGGGGGGTGACACGGGCGGCTGATGCGTCCCCCGGTTGTCCCCTTCCTCCTGCTGGGGACAGCCTGGCTCCGTAGCAAACGTTAACGGGGACACCCAGGGCCGGCGCGGAACAAGGGCCACATTGAGGCGCGGGGCCGGGGGCGCCCCGCAGTGACACAAAACAAGGGTCCCTCTGTCCCCCCCGCCGCCGCCCCCGCCATGGGGACAGCGCTGACGCACGGCGGGGCCGCCAGCGGGAGTCGGGGCGGGGAACAGCGGAGCTCCACACAGTGGGCACGGCGGGCACGGGGTGGGCACCCGGCAAGGCACGGCTCTGCTCCGGCTGCGGCGCAGGAATGGTCGTGCCGCAGCTCTCTGTCCCCTCCCCACAGCTCAGGGCTGCCCATGTTGTCCCCATATCTGTCCCCGTTCCCTTGGCAGAGGCCGCTGCAGGTGGGACGGGGATGGTTCCAGCAGTGAAGCAGCTGCGTGCACAGCTCCGGCCATGCCGGTGGTCCCGGGGCTGCACAGCACAGACACGGTGTCTCGGTGTGTACCCGGCTCCCTGCGCGGTGACGTGCCATGGCCACATTCCTACTGTTATTTACGCCAGGCCACGTGTCCCCATGGCAGCGTGGCCAATCAGTGCCCCAAATCCGCGTGTCCCCATTCCCTGTGTCCCTCATGTCCGTCCATCCATCCATCCATCCATCCATCCACCCATCCCCCTGTCCCCATATCCCTCATGTTCCCAGATCTCTGTTTCCAGTATTTCCTGTGCGCTGTGTCCCCATTCCCTGTGTCCCCATGTCCATCCATCCCCCATTACCGTGCACCCCAGGTCCCCATGTCCCTGCTTCCGCTCTACCTTGTGCCCTGTCCCCACATCCATGTCTCCCATGTCCATCCCCATATCCAGCCATCCCACTGTCCCTTTGTCCCCCTAGTCTTCATGTCCCTTTATCCAGCATCCCCTGTGTCCCACATCCCCATATCCCTGTCACTCCCTTGTGTCCATCTGTCCCTTTGTCCTCCCTTTCCTTATTTCCCCATGCCCTTGCTGTCCCATATCCTTGTGCCCCTTCTGTCCCCATACAGGTGTCCCCCGTACCCCTGTGGCCCCTGTCCCCACGCGTGTCCCTCCGTTCTGGCCTTGTCCCCGCAGGGGTCTGCGGGGGCCGCCGGCCCGCCCGCCCCGCTGCAGTACCGCCGCGGAGCCTCCGCCACAGGGGGCGCAATGGAGCCGCTGAGCCGCTCTGGGCTGCGGCACTGCAGGTCTATGGCCCCTCGGGAACGAACCAAGCCGGGGAGAGGGGAATCCGCCGACTCGGAACGGCGATTCCATCCCCGGGGAAGCTCCGCGGCCGGAAATGGCACCGAAGGGGCACAGTGTTGCCGGAATCACGTTCAGAGTATGAAACACGGCGGTCATGGCTGAAAAGGCCCCTACGGTGGCCGGTGGTGTGTTCTGACCCCCCGCGCAGATGGGATGATCCACTTCCCTCCTCCGCGCCGTCAGATGGTCGGGCCCGGGCGGTGAGTGGGGACCGGGACCGGGGCTGGGACCGGGGCCGCCACCGGCGGTGAGCGGGCCTGGGGACCGAGGGGGATCTGGGGCCTCGAGCCTGGAGGGAATCTGAGGCGCTCCGTGGCAGACTGAGGTGGGCTCGGGCCGGGACGTCTGGACCTGTGCGGTGTATTGGGGGCGCCCGGACCGGGACCCCCGGCCCCGGTGAGGTGGGAGTGGGCCCGTACCGGGACACCTGGGTGCCTCTGGGGTATTGGGTCCGTGAGGGGACCTGACCAGGACATTTGGGTCCCTTTGGGGTATTGGGGAGCCCGTACCAGGGCTCCTGGTGTCCCTGTGATGGGGAGGGCCAGGCTGGGACATCTCCCTCTCCCTGGGGTGTGAGGGGACCAAGTCAGGACATCTGGCTTTCTCTGGGTTCTTAGAGGCCCAAGCCAGGACATCTGAGTCCCTGTGGGATATTGAGGGGCCCCTGTGAGGTGGGCGGGCACTCGCTGGGATACTGCCCTGGGCTGTGAGGAGACCAGACCGGGATATTTGGGTCCGTGTGGAGGAGGCCTGCCCATACTGGGACAGCGGCATCCCTGTGGGGCAGCCAGACCTGGACCCCCCTGAGCTTCTGCGAGGTGTGCGGGAGGGTCCGTGGCTGTGGCATGTGAAGGACTCAACCCAAGACATCTGGGTCTCTGTGGGGCTATGGGGGGCCTATACCAAGGATGCCTGGATCCTCGTGGCATGTGAGGGACTCAAATCAGGACATCTGGGTCCCTGCGGATTACCGGGAGGGCCACACCAGGTCCCTGTGGGTGGCTCTGACTGGGACACCGGCAGACAAGGGGTTGGCAGAGGGGCTGTCACCCGAGCAGGGGTGCAGCCAACACCCCCCGCCCACCCTCGTGTGCCCTCAGCAGCCGCTGCTGTGCCCCCTCCGGCGCCGCCCCTGCCATGAACTGCCGCGCTGAGGTGCTGGAGGTGTCGGTGGAGGGGCGGCAGGTGGAGGAGGCCATGCTGGCCGTGCTCCACACCGTCCTGCTGCACCGCAGCACCGGCAAGTTCCACTACAAGAAGGAGGGCACCTACTCCATCGGCACCGTGGGCACCCAGGACGTGGACTGCGACTTCATCGACTTCGCCTACGTCCGTGTCTCCTCCGAGGAGCTCGACCGGGCCCTCCGCAAGGCCGTCGGGGAGTTCAAGGTAAAGAGGGGCCAGCAGGGATGAAAATGGGAGCGTAAAGGGCGTTAAGGGGAAGCCACACAAGGAGAGCTGAGGGCACTAGATCTGTTCAGCTGGAGGAGACTGAGAGGAGACTCATCAGGGGCTGCAGCTTCATCCCTAGGGCAGCTCTGATCTCTGCTCCGTGCGACAGTGACAGGACCCAAGGGAACGGACAGAGCTGTGTCAGGGAAGGGAAAAGCTGGATATTGGGAAAAGGTTCTTCCCCCAGAGGATGGTCGGGCACTGGAACAGCTCCCCAGGATTTGGTCATGGCCCCAAGGCTACCAGAACTCAAGGAGTGTTTGGACAACACTATCAGGCACAGGGTGGGATTGTTGGGCTGTGCTGTGCAGGGCCAGGAGTTTGACTGGATGATCCTTGGGGGTCTCTTCCAACTCAGGATATTCTGTGGTTTTGTAAAACCCCTCAGGATATGCCCAGGGAGGGGTCAGTCAGTCCCTGTCCCCCCATGAACTGTGTGCTGTCACGCAGGATGCACTGCGTGGATCCGGCTCCGACGGGATGGGGCAGATCTCCCTGGAGTTCTACCAGAAGAAGAAGTCACGGTGGCCCTTCTCGGACGAGTGCATCCCCTGGGAGCTCTGGACCATCAAGGTGAATGTGGTGAACCTGGCAAACGAGCAGGAGCGGCAGATCTGCCGCGAGAAGGTGGGTGAGAAGCTCTGCGAGAAGATCATCAACATCGTGGAGGTGATGAACCGCCACGAGTACCTGCCCAAGATGCCCACCCAGTCCGAGGTGGACAACGTCTTCGACACCAGCCTGAAGGAGGTGCAGCCCTACCTGTACAAGATCTCCTACCAGATCACAGACTCCCTGGGCACCTCAGTCACCACCACCATGCGCCGGCTCATCAAGGACACGCTGGCGCTGTAGGGCTGGTGTCACCCAGGCAGGGTCACCCTGGGCAGTGGCACTTCTTTGGGACAGTGACTCTGCTTGGATCCCTTCCTTCACCTCCAGAAAGCCTCTGGGAGGAGCTTGGCTTGGCCTAGCCTGTAATTTGGGGGTTGCTGCTCCTTGGTTTATGCCGTGGCATTTTGTCCATCCTGGAGAACTGGCTCGGTGGCTCCAGCCTGGCTGATGACCAGGGTGAGTCCTCAGGGCACATGTGGCACCAGCTCGGAGCGGCAGTGGGGCCTGGCAGAGGGTGCTGGGGGTCAGGGTGACACCTGAACCCACCCCTCTGCAGCACACTTGGTGCCACACAGCCAGTGCTGGCCGTGTCCCTTTTCACCGCCTGTCCCCGGTGTCACCCCTGTCCCTGGGGGCCAGAGCTGCCCCAAAAATAAAGTGTTTCTGCTTTCACATGAAGCCTGGTCACATCCTGCCTGTGGGGGCTGGAGGCCATGGGAGGGGGGAAGTGGATGCTGAGGCTGAAGGGGTGGTCCCCATCACATCCAAAACCAAGGGGCTGAGCTGGGGGTCCCCAGTACCGTCAGGCTGAGCTGGGGGTCCCCACTGCACCCCTGTGCTGTGGAGCTGAGCTGGGGCACCCCACTGCACACTCATACCATGGGGCTGAGTTGGGGGACCGCAGTGCTGTGGGGTTGAGCTGGGGGTCCCCATTGCACCCCAGTGCCGTGGGGCTGAGTGGCTGCAGTGGGGAGAAGCAGAATGGGCAGTTGGGCAGTCCCAGCTGCCCCCCAAGGCATCTGGGAAGGGGGCTGGGGCGACTCCCACTTCCTTGCAGGACTCCGCACCGCTCCAGGGGGGCTCCAAAGCTCCCGCCCCTTCCCGGGGGGGGCACCCAGTGCCAGCGAGCGTGAGGGGGGCCATGGGAGGGAGGGATAAGACAGTCCTTGACATCACTTAAACCCTCCCCGTCTGTCACCGCCACACTCGGCTCCCAGGAGGAAGAAGAGGAGGAGGAGGGGGACATGAACACCACCCGTGAGGACACGGGGGTGAGCGAGGCTGCCCAGATCGCCGTGGTCCTGGTGCTCTGCCTCACCGTCACCTTTGCCATCCTCTTCCTCGGCTGCAACCTGCTGCTGCAGGCTGAGAGCCTGGCAGCGCCCGCGGCCCAGGGTGAGCGACGCCTGTCCGAGCCCGACAGTGGCACCGAGGGCACGTAGGAACCGGCCGGAGCCTCGTGGATGGACAGATGGACGGGCAGCTGGCCGGGCACAGCCGGATGTGGATGGACAGCAGCATCCCTGCCCGTGGGACGGTGCTGGGGGCTCGTGTGGGTTGATGTCACCGAGTGCGTGTAGGGACTGGGCAGGCAGAGCCCCATGGATGGACAGACGGACAGACGGACGGATGGGTGGGCACCGATCGACAGTGGACGGACACAGCGGGGCAGCAGCGTCCTTGCCTGCAGCCCCTGCAGCCATCCTCGGGAATGGATCGGGATGTGCACCGGGATCCTGCCCTGAGCGCTGGGGACTCGTGTGGGTGGATGTCACTGAGGGCAGGATGGACGGACAGACGGATGGATGGACACGGCTGGATATGGATGGACATGGCCGGACAGCAGCATCTTTGCCCACAGCATGCCTGAGGGTCCCCCAGGACAGAGCAGGGGGCTCGTGTGGGTGGATTAAAAGGTCCCAGGTCAGTGGCAGCGCTGGGGGGGGCTGAGGCCGGGCCAGATCCCACCCTGGGCGCGGCAGTGCTGGTAATCCCCCCGAGAGGATTAGGGGAAACTTTTATTCCCTGTTTCAGGGCTAATCCCTGGGCTGGTGGGGCTCAGCCAGGGAGGCCAGGCCTTCGTGCTGCTGCTGGGGGTCTGGGGTTGCATCCTGCGCCTCCCAGCCCCTCACACCCCCACATTCCACCCCTGCAAGCCCTTTCTGCCCTCCTGGCCCCATCCTGCCCCTGCACTCCCTTTGGGACCTCATCCTGCTCCCCCTGCAGCCCCTCCCAGCCTCGAATCTGTTCCCAGTCCCCCATAGCCACCAAAACTGGGGTGAACTGGGGTCACCCCACACTGGAGTGGGGCTGGTGACGTAGGGGGCTCCCAATCCCTCCCAAAAGCAGGTTCCCCTTCCCCTTAATCCCACAGCTTTAATAACAGCACTGCAAAGCCCTGCCAAATGTCTGGTCCCTGCACATCTCTGTGCCCCCTCCCCACCCCCTCCCTGGACCCAGGACCTGTGGCCTGGGGAGGCTCCCCAGACTCCTGGGCTGCCTCTGTGCCCCCACCACGCTCCCCCAAATCAGGCAGTGGCCATGTAAAAGACTCCATATATTTCACATGTACAAAAAGTCACTGTGGGGGAAGG
>WEKY01001317.1:77507-90911 GCA_013390045.1 Picathartes gymnocephalus
AAAAAGTCACTGTGGGGGAAGGGGCAGGGGGGTCCTGGGGTGGGGGGGCACCATCCTGCCCCTCTCCCGGTGTCCCCCCAGCCTGGCTTTGGTCCCTTTTTTTTGGCACTTAGTGTTCACATCAGTGGTCAAAGTGTCGAGCGCGGGGTGGAGGGGTCCCCGTGGTCCCTGTAGTGGGGGTGGGGGCTCTGAGGCAGTGAGCCCCCCAGGGACAAGGGGACCCCGACTGGGAGGGGGCACCCCACGGGTCAGCTCCTGATGCTGGGGCCCCGCCACAGATGGATTTGGCCTCTGCCCTGGGTTGGCAGGGGGTGCTCTGGGCACAGGGTGTCCCCAGGCACAGGGATGTCACCCGTGAGGATGGTGGCACGAGGACATTTTGGTCCCATCCCCACGTGGTGTCAGGGCAAGACGGAGCCTCTCTGGGCATCTGGGGGGCAGAGGGGGGTGAGGAGGGGAAACTGAGGCAGCCCCAGTCCTCCCCTGCCCCCCAGGCAGGCTGCTCAGCCTTGCTTGGCTACAGGCGGATCCACCTTCGGGCTGTGGGATGGAAGGGACAGTCAGGGACAGAGCCAGGGACACCCGGCCTGGCCTGAGGGGGTGCCCAGGTGACCTCCACCAGAGTACAGGCAGGACAGGGTGAGTCCTCCTGGCCCTGGCCTGGGACCCAGTAATGCACTGGGATCCCCATTCTGGGCTCCAGTAGTGCACTGGGACCATAGCCTGGGATTCAGTTTTGCCCTGGGATCCTGCCCAGAACCCAGTAGTGTACTGGGACCTTGTACTGGGACCCAGTAGTGCACTGGGATCCTGCCCTGGGATCCAGTGATGCACTAAGACCTCACTCTGGGATCCAGTATTGCAGCGGGAACTGTGCTGGAATCCAGCCTTGCTCCAGGATCCAGGGCTGGCATCCTGTGCCAGGACTCTGTGCTGGGTACCAGCATTGAACTGCAATCCTGTGCCAGGGCCCAGCCTTACATGAGGATCCAGTGCTGGGATCTTGTGCCAGGGCCCAACCTTGCACCGGGATCCTGGACTGGAATCCCGTGCCAGGACTCCATGCTGGGTAGCAACATTTCACTGGGATCCAGTGCCAGGACCTGGCCTTGCACCCAGATTCAGCCTTATGCTGAGATCCTGTGCTGGGATCCAGCCTTGCACCAGAGTCCTGTGCTGGGATCCAGTGCTGGGACCCAGCCTTGTACCAGGATCCACTTCTGGGAGCCAGCCTTGAACTAGGATCCAGTGCTGAGACTCAGCCTTGCAGTAGGATCCTGTGCCAGGATCCAGCTTTGCGTTGGGATCCTGTGCTGGGATCCAGCCTTGCACTGGGATCTTGTGCTGGGATCCTGTGCCAGGATCCAGCCTTGCACTGGGATCCTGTGCTGGGATCCTGTGCCGGGATCCAGCCTTGCACTGGGATCCTGTGCTGGGATCCTGTGCCAGGATCCAGCCTTGCACTGGGATCCTGTGCTGGGATCCTGTGCCGGGATCCAGCCTTGCACTGGGATCCTGTGCTGGGATCCTGTGCTGGGATCCTGTGCCAGGATCCAGCCTTGCACTGGGATCCTGTGCTGGGATCCTGTGCTGAGATCCAGCCTTGCATTAAGATCCTGCCCCGATCCAAGGGACCGGGGCACACCAGACACCCTGGGGTGACAACGTGCAGGGAGGGGGGGCGTGCAGAAGGGGCCATGCGGGGTCAGGGGAAACCCAGGGGCATCCAGGTGGATCCGAGGGGATCCAGGCATGCAGGTGGTACCTGGGGTCTTAACAGCTGGACTCGTCGTGGTGGGACGGGTCACAGAAGAAGCGGGAGCCCCGCTTGGCCGTGCGGGCAGTGAAGGGGACGCTCTTCAGCGCTGCGGGGGCACGGGCAGGGCACGGGGGGGGACAGGGACATGTCAGCCCCCATCGCTGGCAGGGCCAGGGCAGGGGGCCAGGGGCCGAGGGGGCCGTACCGGTGATGATGTCCTCGATGGTGCCATCCTTGCCCTCGTACATGGGCCGGTGGTCCTTGGCCTGGCGCCGCCGCAGCTCCGCGATCAGCTCCTGCTGCTGCCACTTGTTCCGCTGCGAGGGAGGCACAGGGGGTCCAGCTTAGGGATACAGGGGTCCCCTCCGTGCCCCCCTACTCCCCAGCCCACCCCGTGCCTGCCTTCACTAACCTTCTCCTGCTTTTTAGCCTCCTGTGCCAGCAGCTTCTCCCGCATCACCTCCTCCTGCTTCTTCCGTGTCTCGTTTTCCTGCTCTGCATCCTGCCAGGGCACACAGGTGGGGGGTGTCAGCTTTCCCCCGCCATGCTGTGACCCACCTGCCATGGATCCCCTGCCGGCCCCACCTCACCTTGTAGGAGTGGATGAATCGGACAAAGACCGGGAAGAAGACGGAAGGGGGGGTTGTCTTGGGGCTCTCGCCGAAATACCGCACCACGGTGTTGTAGGCGTCCTGGCACAGGACCAGTGGTCAGGGATGGGCAGTGTCCAGCACGAGGGGAGTGTAAGGCATCACGTGTGGGCAAAGCAGGGCAGGAGTGCACAAGGAGTGTGCAGAGCACGGCGGTATGTTACAAGAAATGCACACAGAGAATGCAGAGGAAGGCGGGAGTGCACAAAGGCCATGCAACGCAAGGCGTGGATGACCAGATGTGCACGAGAAGTGTGCAGAGCAAGGTGTGAGTGACAAGGAATGCACAAGGAGGCTGCAGAGAAAGGCAGGAGCGCAGCAGAAGTGTGCAAAGTAAGGTGTGGATGACAAGGAATGCACAAGGATCGTGCACAACAAGGTGTGGGTGACCAGATGTGCACAAAGAGTGTGCAGAGCAAGGTGTGGATGACAAGGGACTCAAAAGGAGCAGGAAAAGGAAAGCAGGACTGCACGAGGAGCATGCAGAGCAAGGTGGGGATGAGCAGATGTGCACGAGAAGGGTGCAAAGAAAGATGTGGATGTGCAAGTCTGCACAAAGACTGCGCAGAGCAAGGTGTGGATGACGAGGAGTGACGGGGAGCATGCAAAGGAAAGCAGGAGTGCAAGAAAAGCACGCAGAACAAGGCGTGGGTGACCAGATGTGCACGAGGGATGCGCAGGGCAAGGTGTGGATGGGCAGACGTGCACAAGGACCATGCAAGGCAAGGTGTGGATGACCAGGTGTGCATGAGGAACGTGCAGAGCAGGATGTGCACGACTGGATGTGCACGAGGAGCGTGCGGAGCAAGGTGCAAGGCTGAGCAGGCGTGCCCGTGGTGGGTGCCAGGCCGGGTGGGGGCCGCCCTCACCTCAGCCGTGCGGGCGTCGCGCTGCAGCCGCTCGAGCTGGCCCTCGCTGCCGCCCAGGAAGCCGCGCAGCACCGCGCTCTCGTGCCGCCCGCACTCCCGCCGCAGCAGCTCCATCCCCCGGCCCAGCTCCTTCACATCCAGCAACACGTTCTCCAGGGACACTGCGGGGACACGGGGCGGGTCGGTGGCTGCGTGGGGTCGGGACAGCAAGGTGAGGCCACGGGCACGGGTTGAGGGGGCACCTGCTGCAGCTTTCTCCACGAAGTGCAGCTCCTGCCAGAAGGTCGCCAGCTCTGGGTACTTTTCCCGCACCGTCAGCGCGATGAAGTGCAGCAGCGTCATCTTCCTGTCTGTCGACTTGGTGTCCAGGAGCTGCAGGAGCATTTGGGGAGGGGGTCAGTGCTCTGGGATGGAAGCCTCAGGGTCCCAGGGAGCCGGGGAGGGGCTGCCCACCAGGTCCAGACTCTGCAATTTGAAGCCGTAGACTGCGCCGCGTTTGCTGCTGTTCATGTAGTTGCCCAGCGCCAAGATGATCTGCAGGGGCAAGGCAGCAGGATTAGAGAGTCAGGAGGGAGCAAGACCCTCACAGGATCCCCCTCCCCCAGCTGTGGTGAGGCGGGAGTGCAGGACCTCCACCCGGCCTGTCCTCACATCCCCACCTCCAACATGTGCTTCAGCTTCTGGGATGACTTGACAGAGGCTGAGGCTGCGATGATGGCGTTGAGCTGCTGCAGGGGGCAGGACGGGAGGGCTCAGCCGGGGCTCGGGGTGCAGGGACCCCCCCGGCAGGGCCGGTATCCCCCTCCCCAGCTCTGTACCGGTGTCAGCATCTGGATGTTCTCGGCGAAGTTGCCGAGGAAGGCCATGATGGCCATGCGCTGCGGCAGCCGCTCCACCTTGCTGAACTGCAGCATGAACCGGTCCTCGTCCGCCAGCTCCTCCAGCGGCTTCCGCTCGCGCTCGTACTGACGCAGCGCCTTGGCCTCGGCCTCCGTCGGCAGGAATCGCATCAGGCACTCCACAAAATCCACCGGCAGCGTCGCCAGGTCAAACCTGCCCCGCACCGCAACGTCGGGGAGCAGCTCCCAGCGGCGCCCAGCCTGGGAGCCCTGGATCCCAGCCTGGCTCCCTGCACCCTGCTTGGCCACCCTGAGCCACAGCCTGGCTCCCTGCACCCTGCCTGGACCTCCTGAACCCCAGTCAGACCACGAGTCCCCCAGCCAAGCCCTCTGCACCCCAACAAGCCCTTCTGCATCCTGCCTGGCTCTCCTGTACCCCTATGGACCCCCCCTTCCCTCTGGCCAGACAGCCTGCAGCCCAACAAGCCCCCCTGCATTCTAGACAGTCTCTCTGCACCCTGCCTGGCACCCCTGAACGCCAAACAAGTCCCACTGCACCTCTGCCAAGACCCCCTGTACTCTGAGTCCCCTAAACCCCAACCAGACCACTTGCCCCCGCAGCCAAACCCTCCGCAACCCAGCCAGTCCCCTTGAACCCTGCCTGCTCCCTCTGCGCCCCAAGCAACCCCTCTTCAACCCCACCAGCCCCCTTGAACCCTGTCTACCCCCTGCACCCCACTCCTGACCCTCCCTGCCCCATTGCTGGCCCCCTTGCCCCTCTCCAGCCCCCCTGGAATCCCACCAGGCCCTGTCCCCCAGCTGCCCTGTCCCCCCAGTGCGGGGCCGTACGTGTGGATGGCCCGGCAGATCTCCTCGGCGCTGCGCCCGGCCTTGCGCAGGGTGATGGCCAAGTTCTTGGCACGGTTGGCCTCCAGCAGCGTCACCTTGGTGGCCACTTGCTGCGCCGCCTTGCTCTTGGCACACACCAGGTCCAGTGCCGGGCCCTGCGCCTTGGTCTTGAACAGCTCCTCGAAGCGCTCCAGGTCCAGGTCCTGGGGGGACGAGGGGGGTCAGAAATGGGGGTGGGGGTGCCCACGTGGGGAGGGGCTCCTGGGCTCACCTGCAGCACGCGCTCGTCGTCCAGCTCACTGAACACCGTCCCGCTGATCTGGCTGGGCTTCAGCGCCGTCCAGTTGAACACAGGCAACCGGAACTTGGTCTTGATGGGCTTCTTGATCCGGATGGCTGCCAGCGGGGCGGGAGCCAGCTCAGCACCCCCGGGTCACGGGGACACGTCCTGTGCCCAGTGTCACCATCCCATCCCTGTGCTGGGGTCCCTGAGTGGGTGTTCCTTGGGAATTGCAACGCCAACACCCTGGTGCCTGCAACCCTTCCCTGTCCCTTGTCCCTGTTCCCACAGTTCCTCTGGCCTCCCTGTCCGCACAGTCCCTACACCATCCCTGTCCCCATGGTCCGCACATCCTCCCTGTCCCCTGTCCCTGTCGCTGCACTGTCCCAGTTCCCACGTCCTCCCTGTTCCCTGTACGCAGTCTCCACATTCTCCCTGGCCTCTACCCCCATCCCTATGATCCCCACACCCTCCCCGTCCCCTGTCCCCCCCTCATCCCCACGTACCCGAGAGCCCGACGGTGAGGGCGATGGAGGGTGAGGCCCCAGGCAGTGGCGGGGCCGGGGGGCACTTCCCTGTGAAGCCATCAGAGGGTGAGACCCCAATTCTGGGGACCACTCTCGGGAGTGGCCCAGCACCAGGGACCTCCCTGTTTGGGAGCCCTCCCACGGCTGGGGACAGCCCAGCTGCGAGATGCCCTAGTTTTGGGGTGCCCCGGGGGTTTCCCCTCCTCACCTGGGAGCGGGGGCGCGGGGGGCCAGGACTGGGGGTTGCAGGGTCTCCTCCAAGGGCTCGGGCTGGGGCGGTGGCTCAGCACTGGGCAGCGGCGGCGGCTCGGAACCGTAGTGCCGCCGGAAAGCCTCGTCCTTCTCCTTGATCATCCTGCGCAGCGTGTGCACCTGGTGGCTCGCGTGCTCGTAGGTCTCCTGGGGACAGCGAGCGTCAGCCCAGGGGGGTCGGGCCCCTTCCCCACTGCCTACAGCCCCTACAGCCCCCCCAGCACACCTTGACCACCTCCAGCTCCTTCTCTCGCTGCAGCAGCTGCTTCTCCAGCTCCGCCACCCGCATCATGTTCTCGTTCTCCAGGTCCAGCAGCTTCTCCGTTAGCTGGGGAGGGGGACACAGCTGTGCCAGCAGCTCAGGGACCCCCCTGGTGTCACTGCTGATCTCCCCGGCTCCCAGTAAGGAACACCCCCGCATCCGCCCATGCTCACATACGTGGGACAGGTGCTCCTCCAGCTCCTCCACCTTCTCCAGGGCAACGTTCTTGGTCTCGGCATCCTCCAGCAGCCCCCCCACGTCAAAGACATTGTCCAGGTACGCCTGGATCTGCACCTGCAGCTTCTCGCTCTCCGTGTGCCTCGACTTCTGTGAGCACAAAGGCGGCGTCAAGGGTGGGGGGGCTCCCTGGCACAGCTCCCCTGAGCCTCGACCCCCCCGTACCTGCAGGAACTCCTCCAGCCCCAGTTTGGTGAACTCATACTGGAGATGGACGCGGAAGTTCATGTCCTCCACTGAGTGCACCACGATGTTGATGAACTGCATGCAGGCCACCTGCAGGCAGGGCTGGTGTCACCAGGAGCTCTCCTGCCCCCCAGAGAGCCTTCCCCTCGCCCAGGACAGGGTGTCCCACCATGAAGTCGATGCTGCTGTCCTCGTTGCGGAAGTATTCCATCAGCCGCTCAAAGCGGTGCTTCTCCTTGCACACCTGAGCGGGCAGAAATGGGGTTAACCTGGCGTGGTCCCCCCAGCACTGACCCGCTCCCATCTCCTGGACTTCCCTTCCCTAATCCCAGTCTGGTCCTGGTGCTCCCAGAATCCCCATTCGTCATCTTCTCTGATCCCTCCATCTCCTGCACTCCAGCCTCCCCATCCCAGCCTGGTGCTGGGGACCCTGGTGCCCCCATCCCAGCCTTCTCTTGGGGTTTCCTTCATGCCAGATTGGTCCTGGGGTCCCCAGATCCTCCATTCCCAGGGTTCTGCTCTCCAGTCCCAGCCTGATTCTGGTGTCCCCATTCCCCCCCATCTAAGGCTGTTCCTTTCTCCCCCCGGTCCACTCCCATCCCAACCTGGTCCTGTCTCCTCCCATTCCCCTCATCCCAGCCTGGACCTGCGGTTCCCACTCCCCTCGTACCTCCTTGAAGTTGTCGAAGGCCGCCAGGATGATCTCGTGGCCACCCCTCACCAGGCAGACAGCTGCCAGCAGCTCCAGCACCAGCGCCTTCATCCTGGGCACAGCGTCACCATCAGCATCAGCGTCACCTCCAGGCAGCTCCGGGACCCCTGCCCTACCCTGCCAGACCCTCCCTTACCTCGGGTTCTTGTTATTGAGGCTCAGGGCAATCTCATTGACAGCGTGCGGGTGAGACATGACCAGGTTGAAGCCGTACTGTGGGGAGGGAGAAAAAACAGCGTCAGCCGTGGTGGCAGTGCTGACAGCAGTGTCCCCACCACGGGGTGACAGTACCTGGTAGTTCATGATGGCCCGAAGACACATGATGCAGAGGTGGACATCATCCTTCTGGCTCACCAGGCGAGAGTTCTTCAGCGCCCTGCGGCTGGGCAGTGTCCCATAGCTGCAGGATAGGGCACACAGTGGGCGGGACCGCCACCTGCCCGTGCTGCACCCAGGGGTGGGGACCGAGGGACGCCGTGGGGACAGCGAGGATTTCGGAAGGGCGAAGGCACAGAGAAGCGGTCAGAGGGTGAGAGGGACAGAGTCTGCAGATGCAGAGCGAAGCCACCACGAGCACTGGGCTGGCCCCAGACAGCCGGTACTTACCCGGCGGGCGGGCGAGCGGCGAGGTGGGCACGGAGGAGAGAGAGAGAGAGCACAGCCAGAGAGGGGGACCCCGGCCCTGGAAGCAGAGACGGGGTGCATTACCCCGGGGCACGGGGGCAGAGCCAGAGCGGGGGTGAGCGGAGCCGCGGGGCACAGGGGACAGGCAGGACGGCAATGGCGAGACAGCGATGGCAGCACCAGGCCGGCGGGGCGGGCACGGCACGCGAGGCAGAGCAGGACACAGCACGCCTGGCACGTGCCACGGCACAGCCACGCCAGGGGCGAGGCACAGCATGAGCTGCAGGCGCTGCATTTGTGCCATGCGGGCGATGTTCCTGCGGCATCGGACACGATGGCACAAGGCGCGGCGGGACAGCGCTTGGCACAGCACACACCACGGCACACCGGCCATACACCACGGCACATGGCCCAGCAGGCAGCAAGCGGCAGCGCCGTGGCCAGCCAGAGCCCTGAAGCAGGACGTACCCCCGCGGCAGGACGTCCCCCCGCAGTGGGACATCCCCCCGGGCACGTACCGTAGGGCGGTCTGGCGGGCAGAGCGGGCCAGGCTGCTGGCAAAGGGGGCGGGCAGGGCGCTGGGGTGCTGCAGATCCTCGATGGACCTGCTCCAGGCACGCAGCTTCTCCAGTGCGCCATCCTCGCCGCCTTCCAGGCCCTCAAAATCCAACCTGGTCGGGGACACGCGCGCAGCAGGGGGCACACGGCTTTGGCGGGGGGGCACACGGCTTTGGCGGGGGGGCACACGGCTTTGGTGGGGGGCACATGGCTCTGGCAGGGGCAAATGCTCTGGCAGGGGGCACACAGTTCCAGCATGGATGCAAGCACTGAGGCAGCTGGCAAGTGGGCAGTTGCAGGGTGGGGAGAGGCACGAGCGTGGCCCTGGAATCCCCAGAGTAGGCACCAAGAGTCTGAAAATCCCGTCCGGCAGAACCGCGGTGCAGGCAGGTCCCTGCCTCAGGGATGATAAGGGACCAAGCAGTATCAGGTGTCGGCAGCTGGGAACCTCCACATTCCCCAAGGACTCCCTGGGTCCCCCCTCACCCCAGGGACCCCCCGACCCCACTCACATGACAGCGCACTGGGCGAAGGACAGGTAGTTCACCAGCACATCCAGCCCCTTGTTCTCATCATTGAGGAACTCCCGCACCCACCTGCGGCACCAGGTACCCGTCAGAGCCCGCAGGAGTCAGGGATCCCCCCCAACACAACCCCCTCCACCATGGAGACCCCTGTCCTGGCACAGGGACGGTGAGGGGACGGTGGGGACACCCCGGGGCTGCAGTGGTGGCTGCAGCCCCTCCGCTATCACTGGTGCCAGCGCCAGGGCGGGGTTATCTGAGGAGTGCGGGGCAGGGAGGGCTCGGTGTGGGCGGGAAACAGAGGTGAGTGCTGGGGCTGCACCCCCAACCCCACCCAGAGAAAGGAGGGGATTCGGGATGCCCCGACCCCTGGGAGGGTGCTGGGGTGCATTTGTGAGGTGCTGTGCCCGGGGGCAAGGAGTGGGGCCAGTGGGGTGGGGGTGCAGGGCTGGGGGGTTCACCCAGGAGCATTGGGAGCACCGGGGGTCCCCAGGCCTGCCCACAGCCGTGCGTCAGGGAGCCACGGGGGCCGCGGCCGCCCCTTTCCTGCCGCCGCCAGCCCCTCGCCTCAGCCCGTTTCCTGTCTCCGGCTGCTGCTATTTTGGGTCCGTGGGCAGGGACGAACGGGGCCGGCGGCGGGGAACAGCCGGCACGTGCACGAGCCGTCCCGGGCACGATCGAGCCGTCCCGGGCACAACCGTGCCACCGGGCACCCTCCGCAGATGTCCAGAACATCTCCGGGACAGCCCCGTCCCGCCCGACGCCCCGCGCTCCTCCGGGGCATCCCGGTGCGGGTCGGGTGTCACCGGCCCGGGGACGCTGCCGACCGAGCCCTCCGGTTGGTCGGGAGAAGCCGGCCAGGATCTGGCCACGCTGCCTCGTTCAGGGCGTCATCGCCGGCCCATCCGCTCCGGCATCCGCCCCCGGGACCTGCCCGCGGCCCGGGGCAGGAACCGGCCCAGTTCCTGCAGCGCCTCCGGTTTCCCCTGCAGCTGTGCGGGGCTGCTGACAGGACCCCGCAGCCCCTCCGGGATTCCACACTCCATCCGGAGCTCTGCACCCCACTCCACTCCTGCACCCCTACCCTGGACTTCACAACCCCTCCCTGGGACCCCATAACCCCTCCCCAGGACCCCACACTCACCCAATGTGGTTCGTCCTCAGGCTGATCTCCAGCTCCCGCAGCACCTTGGTCGACTCCTGCACCCTCCTCCTGAACTTCTGGGGGCAGAGCAAGGCTGAGCCGTGCTCCCCCGGACTCCCAAAATCCCCTAGGGCTCCCCCAAACCCCCCAGCCCCTCACCTTCCGTGTGACGCCCGGCTCCAGGAAGCTGCGCAGCTTCTGGATATAGGCATGGGGGGGGCTCTTCACCTGGAAGCGCTCCTGGGGGGCACAGAAGGGTGTTGGTGACACTGGGACAGCAGCACAGTCTCCACCCCTGAACCCCCAGGGACCACCCAGCCCCCACCTGGTCACAGATGAGGTCCCACTTCTTCTCGTTGTCATACTGGCGCAGGAGCCGGGCTTTGTCCGGGGGCAGGTTCATGGAGCTCTGGGGACAGAGGGGGGGTGTCACCCTGGGGGACATGGGGACAGTGCCCCCCAAGGGGCACCCAGACCCATGGCACAGCCTGGGTCCCTCCAAAAAGCACCCACAGCACAGCCAGGGGCCCCTCTACGGGCAGCCTGACCCATGGCATAGCCAGCGTCCCTGGCACCAGGATCCAGCAGCAGGCCCAGATGTGGCACAGGGACAGCAGTGCCACTCGGGCCACATGCCAGGCGCCAGCAGCACCAAATCTCCCCATGCCTGACGCATCCTTCCTGTCTGCACCCGCTTCCGCGTGACAAACCGCAGCCTCCGCTCCCGACCGCGGCACGAGGCCCGGCACCGGTGCCAGCTCACCAGGACACCGGACACGAGGCCCGGCACTGGTGGCTGCTCACTGGGACACTGGGCACAAGTCCCAGCACAGGTGTCTGCTCACTGGGACACCAGGCACAAGGCCAGGCTCTGGTGTCGGCCCGTCGGATCACTGGGAAGATCCATGGGGGGACCCCAGAATCCTCAGCGTGGGATGTGGCACAGGAGAAATGGGGTGCCACAGCGGGCACCAGGGATGCCAGAGGGCCATGGGACTGGGACTGCCCTGGTGGGCAATGACACCCCAGGGAGAGATGCCAACCCAGGTGGGTGATGTCACCCTAGTGGGAGCTGGCATCATGCTGGGTGACGTTATCCTGGTGGGCGATGCCAGCCCAGCACATGATGCCACCCTGGTGGGAGATGCCACCCCAGTGTCGCAGTTCCGGGCAGCCCCATTATCAGCCGTCACCACTGCTGCTCCACCCACCCCATGTCAGCTAAAGTTAGCCCTCCCCTGCTCATCCCGATCCCACGGAGCCGCAGGAAACCGGGACAGAGCCTGGGCGAGGCCAAGCACCCCTGGGCTACGGGTCCCGCGGGAGCCGCAGATTCCCACGAGACTGAGCACCAGCACGGGGCAGCCAAAACTGCCCCCCAAAGGGGCACCATCCCCTCCCCAAAGGGCTGCGGTTATTCCCCCGTGGTCACCAGTAAAATCCCGGGCCTCCCTGAGAATGGAGGAAGAAGGGAGGCACAGAGACCCCGGGTAGGGTCGAGGGGCACCCGCGGGGGTCTTTGAAGCGCAGCCGCCCGTCCCGGCGTTCCCGCCGCTTCGTTTCCTGCCTTTGTGGTGGGAGCGCGGCCGCTCCCGGCCGGGCACTTCCTCCGCCCTCGGCCCCACTGGGAGCCCCCATGGCTCTCCCGGGGCTGAATCCCCCCGATAAACAGCGGTACCGGAGCTGGAGCCCGCCCCGGGGCTGGGGGGCTCCGGGGCGGATCCTCGCCTCCGGGGGCCGCCGGAGCTCTATCACATGATGGAATATTTTCCACCCCCGGCAGCAGCCGGGACGGCACCGGGCGCCGCCGACGGCCGCGGGGACAGTTTTGGGGGAACTGGTGCCACCACCCTGCAAACCCTCCGGCAGCGGTGTCGCCCAGCAGGACGTGTCCCNGCGTCCCCCCCCCCCCCGCCGCAGCCCCCGCGGAGCCCGGCGGCTGCATCCGCCCCGCGTGGGATGCGGGACGGGCAGCGCCGCCGCGGGCGGGAGCCGCTCGTCACCGGCGGGACGCGCCCGCGCCGGGGGTGCTGGTGCCCCCCGTTGCCCCCGATTTCGGCTTCCAGAGCCCCGTGGGACCACACTCGGCATTTCCTGCCCGGCTGCGGCTTCCGCTGGCGGCGGCTCCCACCGGGATGGCGGGGCCGGTTGCCGGGGACCCGGGGGCACCGGTGTCACCCACCCATGGTGTCCCCGCGGTGTCCCACCCCCCTCCAAAACAAAGCCCGCGCCGCGGAGGGGCCACCGGGACGGCTCGTGGGCGACCCAAGCGCCGATGGGACGCCTCCGCAGTGTTGGTCCCGGTGGCACCGGGGGCACAGCCGAGCCACGTTCCGGGGCCGCGGTGGCACCGGGGTGGCCACCGCCCCGGCTGTGACAGCGGACCGGGGATCGCACAGAGCACCCGCGCCCACCGGGAACCACTGCATCCACCGGGAAACCGGGAACCCCCACACCCAGAGGGGAATCCCAGCCCTGCGGTCCCTCGCACCCACGGAGAAATCCAGCTCCAGCCCCGCGCGCTGCCCTGACGGGACTTTCCCGGCTTGCAACGTCCCCAGGCCTCAGGGGCCCCCGCGGTGGCACCGGGAGTGGCGTCACCCCCGGGGCTGTCCCGGGTGCGGTGCTCCCCGCGGCCCCGCGGCCACTGCCCATCCCCGCAGGCACCGGCGCTCCCCGCCCTCCCCCGGTGGCTCCGGGCGGCGGTGCCGTCCCGGCAGTGCCCGGTGCCCGCCAACTCGCCCGGGAGAGCCCATCGGGAGCAGTCCCGGGAAGAGATGAACCGGGGGGAGGGGCTCAGCGGGAACACCGACGGAGCGAACAGGCGAAGCGCACCGGGGGGGCACAGCGGGAACGGAGGCTGAGCACCGGGAACGGGGAAGCGCGGCGGGGGTCGGTCTCTCACCAGCACCAGGGCGAAGCGCTCCTCCAGCTCGCAGGGCTCCGGCATCGGCATCTTGCCCGGGGCGAACAGTTCGGCTCCCCCCGGGGCCGCCGGCGTTCCCGGGCCCCGGGGCAGCGCCTCCCCGTCCGCGCTCTCCACGTTCCCCATCCCCGGCCCAGGCACCGGGGGGCGGTGGGGGAGGTTCAGCCCGTGGTGTCCGGCGCTGCCACCGCCTCCCGGTCCCGCCC
>WEKY01001317.1:103167-125200 GCA_013390045.1 Picathartes gymnocephalus
CCCCCCCATCTTTCGGCTCATCCACACGACACAGGGACACGGAGCACCCACCTCCGTCACTTTATTGTGGGGGACCCCCGCGGGAGTTCCTCTGTTCCCCCAAAAGGTTACAGAGCCACGTCACTGCCCCCACTCCACCCCAGGGCACATCAGGGCGTGGCAAAGGATCCCAGAACTTCAGCGATTCCATCCCCCGCCCCCCCATCTTCTCCCCCTCTTCCGTGGCTACTCCACCCCCACAGAGGAGGTGGGGTCTGGAGATCCCACGCTGGGGTTTCAGGGGTCCCTGTGGCTCCAGGAATCAGTGGGGGAGCCGGAGCTGCAGCTCCTCTGGGCCCTGGAGCAGGACTCCAGCACCCCCAGAATCCCACGCCGAGGGTCCCCCGGGTGCGGAGACCCCGGTGCTGCCGGGCTCAGCTCACGGCCCCCGGCTCCAGGCTCCCGTTGGCAGCTGCTCCCCGGCCCCGGCTGGACGTGGCTGTTTCCTCTGGTTGCTGCTCATCCCGGGGCCCCGGCTGGTACGGGAGGTGACTCTGCTGGGGACAGGACAGGGAGGGTGAGCTGGCCGTGGTGGGACACAGCCCGGGACAGTGTCACTCCCACACGAATTGGCTGTTCCATGGGATGGGAGCACCAACAGACAGGGAGACATTTCCTCTGGGCTCCTGCTTGAAACCAACGGCTACAGCAAACCGGGGGTCTTCAGTCAGAGCCTGGGCTGTGCCCCCCCACCCCAAAACCTGGCTCTCACACCAGGATGCAGGACAGGGGAGGCAGGACAGGGGGTAGGTGATGTCACCAAAGAGAACACCCTGTGGGGACACCCCAAAGAAGCCCCAGGCTCCAGGGAGGACAACAGGAGCAAATTTCAGTTATTCCAGTGAAAATTAGGACTCAAGGAAGAAAGGAGAACCCCTGGCCTGGGAAACAACTCTCCTAAAAACCCCCAGCTGGGATTAAGAGGTTCCAACAGCAGGCAACTCCCTTGGCCAGAGACCCCCAATGTCCCAGACATTCCCAGGACACCCATCCCCCACACAGGACACGGGTGGGGGTCCCACGGAGCCACCTCGGGGGCTGGGCTCTGGCTGCCACCCCCACCCTGGCACTCCTGATGCCACCCAGACCATGGGCACAGCCAAGCTCTGCAGCCACTGCGTGGGACAGGGGTGGGAGAGAAGCCCCCCGGGCCTGTCAGCCTGGTGGGAGGAAGAGGGAGGATTCCTGTCGGTCCCACCCAGCCGTACCTGCGCAGGCGGCTCAGCCCGAGGGACGAGTGGGGTGGAGGAGCTGCCCCTGTCCGTCTCCTCCAGAGCCAGGATATCCATGGGAGCCTCGGCCATGTCCCGCAGGGACGGATCGAGGGTCACTGAAGGGTCAAAGAGCAGAGGGGACGGGGGGCACTGCATCCCATCACCCACCACGTCCAGGTCCTGGCAGGGAAAACAGTGGAGCAGCTCATCAGGAGGGGTCTGAGGAGACTCCAATGCCCTGAAGCAGCATGAAAGGGAGGAGAAAGGTAGGGAGGAGGAGGAGGAGTGGGAAACATGCCAGTGGGACCCCTGGCCAGCAGGCAGGAACACACCCCAGGACCCCCCTCCTCCTCCTCTTCCTCCTGGAATGCCGTGATCCCAGCTGGCACTGCTGAGGACAAGGTGTGGGACACGGCACCTGGAGCCTGATGTGATGTGCTGTCCCCAAAGCATCCCTCCAGCACCTGGAATGGCTTTGACAGGGTCTAACCACACCCTTCTGGGGACCCCCAGAACAGTCCCCCACCTCCAGGATATCACACACATTCCTGGGGACCCCCGGAGCAACCCCTGCTCTCCAGGATGTCACACACATTCCTGGGGACCCCCGGAGCAATCCCTGCTCTCCAGGATGTCACACACATTCCTGGGGACCCCCGGAGCAACCCCTGCTCTCCAGGATGTCACACACATTCCTGGGGACCCCCGGAGCAACCCCTGCTCTCCAGGATGTCACACACATTCCTGGGGACCCCCGGAGCAATCCCTGCTCTCCAGGATGTCACACATTCCAGGGACCACCTGGAACATCCCCACCCTCTCCTAGGATGTCACACCTCCTCCACTTGCCCTGACACCACAGATGGGGATGGACAGGCTCCGAGGACTCCTCCATCTGCCCTCCCCGATGAGGGGAGAGGCTGGGATTTGTTTTGGCTCCAAAGGGGTTTGACACAAGGGCGAGATTCCTGTGACTCACGAGTGGCACTTCCCCAGCCTGGCACAACGTGAGACACAACACAGATGCCCCTGGCAGCTTCCACGAATCCGCAGCGCTCCGGAGGGAGCTCGGAACCCTCTCTAAGGACAGATGAGGGAAAACAATCCCATTTTTCCTTTCTAACCCAAAAAATCCACCTCCTGCTTGCACAGAAAGGGGCTGGGATCTGATCTGATCTGAGCCCCCTCTCAGCTTTGCTCTCCCAGTTCCTGCTGCTGGAATCCCTCCTCCATCACCAAACTCCAAAGGCGATCCCAGCTTTGCCTCCAACAGCAGCGCTCACCAATCTCACCAGCATCCAAACACTCAGGGGACACCTCGCTCACAGGAGCAGCTCCCGTGGATCCTGGTGCTTTGCTTTTGCCTAAACACATTCCTGAGCCTTTGAAATGTCTCGGCTGAAATGCAGGATGATGCCAGAATCATCTGCGGATTCAAATCTTCCTGTTTTCCTCATGTGACACAAAATGGGGGCATGGGGGGAAATCCTCTTTCTAAGAGGCCCCTAAAGGGATTTAAATGAGCACAGCCATTCCAAAGGAGCAGCCACCAGCCCTGGAACAGCTCCCAAACCTTCCACATTCCTGCATTTTCACAGAATCCCACGATGCTCCGGATTGGAAGGGAATGGAGAGATCATCCACTTCCACCCCTGCCATGGGCAGGGACACCTCCCACTGTCCCAGACTGCTCCAAGCCCCATCCAACCTGGCCTTGGACACTTCCAGGGATCCAGGGGCAGCCACAGCTTCTCTGGGCAACCTGTGCCAGGGCCTCACCACCCTCACAGGAATTCTTTCTCAATATCCCATCTAACCCTGCCTCTCTGGCAGTGGGAAGCCATTCCCCCTTGTCCTGGCACTCCATCCCTTATCCCAAGTCCCTCTCCAGCTCTCTGCAGGCACTGGAAGAGGCTCTGAGGTGCCCCTGGATCCTTCTTTTCTCCGGGCTGGATATCCCCAGCTCTCCCAGCCTGGCTCCAGAGCTGTTCCAGCCCTTGGAGCATCTCTGTGGCCTCCTCTGGCCTCGCTCCAGCAGCTCTTCCTGTGCTGCAGATCCCAGGCCTGGATGCAGCACTCCAGGTGGGCTCTCAGGAGGGCAGAGGGGCAGCTGTCCCACTTACATCGCTGAATTCCAGAGGCAAACTCTCGGTGGGCTGGAGCTCAGCCGCGCTCAGGTACAGATCCGTGGGAGCAGCTCCCAGCTCCTGGGGCACAGCCAGGACCTGCTCTGGGACGTACATCTGGGGGGGCAGGCGGAGGTGCAGGGGGCAGCACGGCTCCTCAGAGAGGCTCACGGGCACAGGTTTGTTGCAAGGAACTTCCTCCGAGCCCTGGCACGGCTTGAACAGTGTCTGGTTTGTGTCCTGGCAGATATCTGGGACGAGCAGGTCAAGGAAGCGGCAGAGGTACAGCCAGAGGCACATCCAGAGGGATAAATGCCAATACAAACTCCCAGTTCCCCCATTGAATGGTATTAAACCCACCCCTCATTTCCCCCAGATCAGGAATCCACAGCCTAGAGCTGCACCCCAACTGCCCAGGGATGTGGGTGACATAATTTCCATGATGGAAAACTGGGACAAGAGCCATAGCTCCCCCCCGCCCCTGTGAGGGCTGGGAGATGTGGCTGGATCCCTGGAAACCACTCACAGCTCCTCAGCTGGATGTCACAAAGGCACAGGATTAACTTTTGTTTGCAGACATCCACGGAAAACGATCAGCTGCAGCCCCACAGGCAAGGAGATCCCAGCACACACAATGCCTTTTCCACAGCCAGGAGCTGAGTTATGGTATCTCTATCTTCCCACTGCCTTTTCCTTCCCAGTGGAAAACCTGTTCCTGCCAGAGGTGTAAATGGGATTTCCTGCCTTTAATCCCAAACAGAAACTCTGCTTCAATTGCATCACACTTGCAGAGCAATCCAGAGGCAGAGGAGCTACAGACCAAAACCCATCCAGCTCTGATCCCATCACCTTCCAACCTTTTCCTCCTCTTCCCATTCCCTTCTTCCTCCTCCCACTCCCCTGCTCTTCCTCCAAGCCCCATTCTCTTCTGATCCTATCCTCCTTTTCCAACCCCTTCCTCCTCTTTCCAATCCCTTCCTCCTATTACAACTCCATCCTCTTCTGACTCCATTCCTCCTTTTCCACCTTTTTACTTCTCTTGCAATTTTTTTTTCTTCCTTCCCCTTCCTCTTTTTCCAACCCCCATTCACTTCTTCCAACCCCCTCCCCCTCTTCCATCCCTCTTTTCCTCTTCTGACCCCCATCCTTTTCTTCCAATCTCTTCCTCCCCCCTTTCTCCTCTTCCATCCCCTTCCAACCAGGATCTTCCCAACTGCTCTCCAGCTTTGGGATGGGTTCATGCTGCAATTTCCTCACACACCACAGTGTGGAAGAGGGGAAAAGAATTCCCAAACCCACATAAACTGGGAAAAGACACCAAGTTTAAGACAATTTCTTAAGCTGCCTAGGTTTGAGATTCGCCCTTCCTTCCTCTCCTCCCTCCTCCAAGGATTTCTCAGGAATCCTTCCTGGCAGGCCGTGGGGAGCCAAAATCCAGGCTGGCAGCAAGGTCAGAGCCCAGCCCAAGAGAGATGGACCTGGGGCACCCAAGGGAAGATGTTATGAGGGAACAGGGAGTGGAGAAGGCAGATTTTCATTTCCTGGAGCAACTCCCAGCTCCAGCACTGACTTTACTGGTAGCCAAAAGCACAGACTGCCAGGAGGACAAAAATCCCAGCCTCCATCTGGAGCCTCCCAGCCTTTCCCCATCCCTTTAGTGCCCTGTCACAAACAATCCAGCTCCTGGAAGCAAACAGAGCCCAAGAGCCTCCCGAAAAGCCACAGATGTTATCAGACGTTATCAGCTGCCCGAGGAAAAGCTTGTTTGTGTCAGTGAGAGTCAGCTGAGAGCTCCCGCCAGACCCAGCTCTTCCCCTCCCTCCCGGGAGCGCCAGCTGCCAACAGCAGCTTCTCCGGCTGTTTTATGGGATTTCTCCTGTCTTTATTTTGAGGTCTGTGGTGGTTTGAGAGAAACAAAGGCAGCTTCCAGCTCCTGTTCCCTGCACAGGGTTGGGGGAGTCTGGCAACTCCAGGGACAAAGCAAACCCAGGGGCTCTCGAAAATCCAGAATCACCAAGAAATCTGAAAGCTCCTCCAGACCCAGGAGCTCCCAAAAACTCACGAGCTCCTACAGACCCAGCAGCTTCCACAAATCCAGAAGTTCCCAGAAACCCAGGAGGCTCTGATAAACCCAAGATCTCCCACAGATCCAGAAGCTCCTCCTCATCCAGCCCTGGGACCCAGAGCCAGAACTTGTCCTGACTCACCTCCTACAGCTCCAAACCGATCCAAACCTGGACACATCCACCCACTCCCACAAGAGTGGATGGAGCAGATGCACCCAGGGCACTGCTGGGGTAATGGATCCCATGCTGGGGGCTCAGAACAACCCCTCCAGATCCTCCCAAAAATCCCCAAGGCCACACTCTGGTGTGTGTGTTCTCAAGTGGGGGGAAGGCTCTGCTCCCAGGGAACAAGTCACAGGACAAGAGGAAACAGCCTCAAGCTCTGCCAGAGGAGGTTCAGGAATTTCTGAATTCATCAGGAGGAGTTTCTTCATGGAAAGGGTGGTCAGACATTGGAAGGGCTGCTCAGGGAGGTGGTTGAGTCTCCATGCCTGGAGGGGATCCGTGCACATCCCTCACAGCTCGGGCCTGCCTGGGTTCTCTGCTTCCAAGCGAAATGCCCACCCCATTTGGATGCTCTGGACCCAGGAAGCCACATCAGGGCCACCCCTGGGACCAGCCCAGCCCTTTGTTGCTCCCACACGAATTGGCTGTTCCATGGGATGGGAGCACCAACAGACAGGGAGACATTTCCTCTGGGCTCCTGCTTGAAACCAACGGCTACAGCAAACCGGTGGCCTTGATTCAGGGCCAGAGAGGGAAAAAGGAGGCACAGCCACGGGGCAAACTGCCAGCAAACGGCTGGGAATGGTGTCAGGATCAAAGGATACGCGTGAGGCAGTGCCGGGTCATCGGGAGGGACGGGTTGGAGCATCGGACGTCATCAACAAAAGCCAAGCAGCGCTGGCTGGAGCGGGTGGTGTGTGCCTGAAACCATGGAATGGTTCGGGTTGGGAAAGCTTCTGAAGCTCCCATTCCCATGGGCAGGGACACCCTCTGCTATCCCAAACTGTTCTGAGCCACATCCAAATGGGCCTTGGGCACTGTCAGTGATGGGGCAGCCACAGCTTCTCTGGGCAACCTGTGCCAGCGCCTCCCCACCCTCACAGAGAGGAATTTGTTCCCAATATCCCACCTGAACCTCTCATCTCTTAGTTTAAAATCATTCCCTCTTGTCCTGACACTGCCTGTATATAAATTCCCTCCCTCTCTTTTTATTAAGCACTGGGATGTACTCACACAGACCCAGGAGCTCTCACAGACTCAAGAGCTCCCAAAAACCTGAGAGCTTTGACAAACCCATGAGCTTCCACAAACACACAAGCTCCTACAGACCCAAGAGCTCCCAAAAATGCCCAAGCCTCCCAACACCCTGAGCCTCCTCTTCTCCAGGCTAAGCCTCCCCAGGTCCCTCATCTCTTCAGGAGTTTTCCAGACCCCTCTCCTTGCGCTTCAGTCCCTTCCCCAGCTCTGTCTCCCTTCTCTGAACGTGACCCTCAAAGTCTTCCTTGCTGTGAAGAGCCCAAACCTCACCTCAGCACTCAAGGTGTGGACACCAAGAGCTCCCACAGAGCCAAGAGCTCCTGCAGACCCAGGAGCTACCACAGATCCACAAGCTCCCACAAACCCAAGAGCTCTGACAAGCCTCAACAAACCCAGGAGCTTCTCCAAACCCAGGAGTGCGGCAGCCAGGGCTGTCCTTGCAGGAAGGGTGTTACACGGGGGAACGTGCCAGGGCCTGGGGTCACTCCCAGAAAGGCACGAGAGGACAGACCCATCCAGGATGTCCCCACGGACCTGCTGGGCCGCGCCGTCGGTGGCCAGGACCCTGCGCTCCCGGAGCTGCCGGTGCAGCAGAGCCTCCACCCCGTAGCGCTGCCGGTACCGCCGCAGGCACTTGAGCCGCTTCAGATTCTCCCTCTCCTTGGCCATCAGCCCCTCTGGCCCTGTCAGGAGGCTGCTCCCTGCAGGAATAAAGGAAGAGTCAGGAATCTCCACCCACCTGCCTGTTTTGTTGGCATCAGGAGCCCAAACCAGCCATCGAGAGCTTCCGGGGCTCCATCCAACAGAAGCGCAGTTTTGAGTGACGAGCCTGGCGGAGAAGGTTCCATCCCAAAATTTATCCCCATCTCTCTGCACACACCAGGAACACTCGGGCCCATGGAGTATTTTTAAAACCCCCTTTAAAAATAATTCAGCCACTCCCGCCCATTGTGATTTTGGCAGCAGAACAGAAGCTTGTCAAATTCCAGGTCACTCCTGTGCGAGTTCTGGAAGCTTCCCGCCAGCATTCCTGGTGTAATTACAGGGCAACGCTCAGGATCTGCTTTTCTCTGACTCGTTTGCTAAAAAGAGTTCTGCAAAATTGGTATATACCAAACTCCTGGTTATTTTTACTCCAGTCTGAGCTGAATTATGGCATTTTCCAGGATGAGCTATTCAAGGATGATGCTGGAAAAAAGAGTCCTTTGCTCTGCAGTACTTGGGATTGGTTATGCAACTCGGTTTTGCCTCTGTTGAACTAGGAATTCCTGCTTCCAAGAGCATATTCTGCACAGGGAGAATGCCAGCAGAGGCAGAGGGAAAGCTGCACCCCTGCTAAGGAGGAATATGCCTGTATAGCAGCACTGGTGTTACTGGAACCAACTCCTGTCCACACACCAAGGGCCTTATGGATGAATATTTTTTGTTCGTAAAAGGAAAAAACAGGAAATCCCAGTACAAAATAAGCACTTTTGTCTCAGAATTAACATTATATCTCATTTCCTGCCAATGCTGCAAGCTCTGAAGAGCAAAGAAATGCACAAGCTTTGGAACTCCAGTGATACGGATCTCTGGGCACAGGACCAGCACAGAATCATGGAATCACTCAGGCTGGAAGAGCTCTCCAGGATCAGAGTCCAACTTGTGACTGATCCCCACCTTCTCAACCAGACCAGGGCACTGAGTGCAATGTCCAGTCGCTCCCTGAACACCTCCACGGGATGGGAGCCCAGGAACGGGGACTCCACCACCTCCGTGGGCAGTTTCAATGCCTGACCACCTTTTCCACGAAGAAATCCTCTTGACGTCCAACCCAAACCTCCCCTGGCACAGTTTGAGGCCATTTCCTCTTGTCTCATTGTTCCGTGGGAGCAGATGCTGACCCTCATCTGGCTGCCCCCTCCTGTCAGGGAGTTACAGAGTGAGATGGTCCCACTTGAGTTTCCTTTTCTCCAGGCTCAGCCCCTCCCCAGCTCCCTCAGTTCTCCAGACCCTTCTCCTTGTGCTCCACCCACTTCCCCAGCCCCTCAATGAAACACCTGCTCTGAGTATGGAACCCTCCCCTTACCCTCCTCTGAAATCTGCCATGAGGAAGGCCCCAAACCCCCCTTTTTAGCAGATTTCTGTGCACGCCCTCAGGCAGGAGGTCCAGGCTCACCGATGGCCTCGTGCTCTGCCTTCTGGCTGTGCAGGAACCGGCGCTTCTTCTCCTTCAGCAGGTGCTGGAGCCGCTTGAACTGGTCAATGTAGAGGGACTGGAGCCGGATCAGCTTCTCCCGCATGATCAGAGCCACCTCCTCGGCCGTGTACACGCCCGCGTGCCTGGAAAAGCCACGGAGGAGCTCTGTTTGGGAGGGTCCCCGGAGACTGAACCCCTCAAAGGGTGTGGGGGCCCCTGGGGTTTGATCTCTGCAGGGTGTGGGGGGGTCCCATGGGGTTTTTCTGCTGAAGGGTCTGGGGTTCCCTTGGGGATGAACCCCCAAAGGGTGTGAGGGTCCCTCGGGGCTGTTCTCCCAAAGGGTGTGGGGATCTCCCAAGGCTGAACTTCCAAAAATGTGGGGTTCCTCAGGGCTGATCCCCCTCAGGGTGTGGGGGTCCCTTGGGGTTGTTGCCACAAAAGGTGTGGAGATCTTTCAGGGCTAAACCCCAAATGATGTGGGGGGGTTCCACGGGGCTCTTCTCCCAAAGGGTGTGGGGGTCTCTAAAGGCTGAACCCCCAAAGGCTGGGGAGGGGGGGGGGGAAGTCTCTCAGAATTATTCTTCCAAAGAGTTTGGGGGTGCCTCAGGGCTGATCCCCCAAAGGATTTGGGAGACCCTCAAGGCTTGAGTCTCTGAATCTGTGGGGCTCTCTCAAGAGCTTCTCTTCTCCCAAAGGCTGTGAGGGTCCCTCTGGGTTGTCACCCCCCACCAAACAACACTGATGTTATTGGGATCATTCTGGGTTACACCAGCAACAAGTGATGAGCTGAAATACTCAATTTCAGGCTTTTTTTTAAAGAGAAATGATCACCCAGAGAAGCTGCTGAGATCCACTTCGCTCTGGAAGAGGATGAGCAGCAAAAGCTTTCCAGAAAACCCCAGCTCCAGGACCTGAGAGTATTCACAGCCCACAAACCATGTGGGCACAAATCCATGAAAAACCACCGATATTTTCACCTTTTTAACACAATCACCATTCCCTGGAGCCACAGTGAGCCCAGAACATGTAACGTGTGTAGAATGTATCTCAGTGAGCCCAAACACAGAACATGTGTGTAGCAGGCAGCAGCCACCATGGAATCCCAAATCTTAAGAGGTTGGAAAAGCTCTCCAGGATTGAGTCCAAACAGTGACCGACCCCCACCAGAGCCCTGAGTGCCACATCCAGTCATTCCTTGGACACCTCCAGGGATGGGGACTCCACCACCTTCCTGGGCAGTTCCAATGCCTGACAATTCTTTCCATGAAGAAATCCCTCCTGATGTCCAAGCTGAACCTCCCCTGGCACAGATTGAGGCTGTTTCCCCTTGTACTGTCCCTTGTTTCTTGGCAGCAGAGCCAGACCCCAACCTGGCCTGCTGTCAAGGAGCTGTGGAGAGCCAGAAGGTTCCCCCTGAGGCTGAGCCCCCCAGAATGTACCCTGTATTTAACTGCCCAACCTACTTGAGGGGATCCTCCTGGTCGCTGTCGATGCTGTCAGCCTCGCTGTCAGGGTCCCCGCGCCACGTCTGCTCCACGGTGACAGGGTCCTGCTCGCAGTCACTCCAGCTGTCCTCGTCTGCAAGACACAGCACCACAGTCACAGGACACTGTCCCACATCCCAGGGACACCCTGGAGCTTGTCCCCATGGAGCTGAGCCGGCTCTGCCCCGTGCCAAAAGGGAATTCTCCACCCCAAAACTCTGAGTGAGGGACAGGGAGCAGGAAACAACAGGAAACCTCCCAGCTTGGAACAGCCAGAACACACCGGGAATGATGCTCCAGCCCTCCCAGGAACCACGGAATTCCAGTGGGACCATTTATTAGCCCCACTAACACTTCCATGGCAAATGTGCAGGATTTGTGTCTGGCAGTGTGATTTCTCTGCAGGCAAGACACACCAAGCTTTACAAAAACCCAGCTTTTCCTCCCAGACCACGGGATCTTTTTCCCACTGGACTGAAGAAGGGACATTGCTGGCTTTCCCACGCAGGAGCAGAGCAGCCCAGCAGTGCCTTCGGGGTCCATCCTTACCCAGGATGCGGCTGGCCTCGCTCCGGCTGCTCTCCGTGCTCTGGGAGCCCAGCTCTGCCCGGGCGTAGGAGCTCAGCTGGCACAGCAGGGTCTCGCCCACGGGTCCGGGGTTGGATTTCTTCACCTGAGCCTGGAGCGCCAGCGCGTTCCTCCGGGCGTGCTCTGCACAGAACGAGGTGCTGCGGGACAGACCACGGGCTCGTTATGACCCCCAGCCCTCAACCAGGCAAGGAATCATGGAATCATTTGGGTGGGAAGAATCTAAAAGCTGGTCTGAGCTCCCTCCCGGCCTGACCCTGCTTTGCTCTCCCAGTTCCTGCTGCTGGAATCCCTCCTCCATCACCAAACTCCAAAGGCGATCCCAGCTTTGCCTCCAACAGCAGCGCTCACCAATCTCACCAGCATCCAAACACTCAGGGGACACCTCGCTCACAGGAGCAGCTCCCGTGGATCCTGGTGCTTTGCTTTTGCCTAAACACATTCCTGAGCCTTTGAAATGTCTCGGCTGAAATGCAGGATGATGCCAGAATCATCTGCGGATTCAAATCTTCCTGTTTTCCTCATGTGACACAAAATGGGGGCATGGGGGGAAATCCTCTTTCTAAGAGGCCCCTAAAGGGATTTAAATGAGCACAGCCATTCCAAAGGAGCAGCCACCAGCCCTGGAACAGCTCCCAAACCTTCCACATTCCTGCATTTTCACAGAATCCCACGATGCTCCGGATTGGGAGGGAATGGAGAGATCATCCACTTCCACCCCTGCCATGGGCAGGGACACCTCCCACTGTCCCAGACTGCTCCAAGCCCCATCCAACCTGGCCTTGGACACTTCCAGGGATCCAGGGGCAGCCACAGCTTCTCTGGGCAACCTCTGCCAGGGCCTCACCATCCTCAAACAGAGGAATTTCTTCCAAACATCCCACCTAGCCCTGCCCTCTGGCAGTAGGAAGCCAGTCCCCCTTGTCCTGGCACTCCACCCCTTGTAAAGAGTCTCTCCATCTTTCCTGCAGCTCCTTCAGGCACTGAAAGCTCACAATTAGGTCACCTCCGAGCCTCTCTTCTCCAGAACAATCCCAATTCTCTCAACCTTTCCTTCTAGGAGAGCTGCTCCATCCCTCTGCTCATCTTGGTGCCTCTCTGGACTTGCTCCCACAGCTCCGTGTTACTCCTGCGCTGGGGGCAGGGCTGGAGGCAGCTCTGGATGCAGGGATGCACCTGAGCAGGGCAGAAGGGCAGGGAACACCCCCTGGCACCTGGAATCTCTCATGGAGAGTTGGCTGCAGGTGCAGCCTGGGAATGCTGAGAACACACCCACCACGGTGGGAATGTCACCTCTGGCACCTGCAGCAGCGAGAGAAAAGAGCTTCCAGCTAAAGCCAGTGAGGTGGGTTGAGTTTTTGAGCTCTTCTGCTCCCAAACGTTCACTGGACTCTGCCTTCCCCACGTTTTATGGCACATGGACCAGGGTGGAAACAACCACTGCTCACATCCCTATAAATCCCTGGAAGCTCCCCATGAGGAATCTGTGCTCTATCAACATGTCCAGAACGGTTCCATCCCCAGCACTTGGAGCACTTTAAAGGCCTCAGGGAAGCAGCAGCACAACCAGGTCAAAGCTCCACAGGGAGTGGCTGTGCTGGGGATTGTCCACTGGCACAAGCAGCAGGATGTGCCGGGATGAGGGAGGGAAGGCACACGTGGATCCAGTGCAGAGCCTGGAGCACTGCAGCCACCTTCTGCTGGGCCAGAGCACAGCCCATGGTCCCAAAATGATTCCATGGAGTCTTCTTCCAGCTTAAAAATATTTTGGAAAAAGAGATGCTTCTCAGAAGTAACCCAAATGCAGCAGCTGAAGGAGAAGAATCATGGAGTACCCTGAAAAGGACCCACAAGGATCATCAAGTCCAACTTCTGGCCTTACACAGGACATCCCAAAATCCCACCACGCTCCTGGGTGCATTATCCAAACTCCTTGGGCTCTGACAGGGTTGTGAATGTGACCACTGCCCTGAGCAGCTGTTCAAGTGCTCAAATGGGGGAAGAACCTCTTCCCAAAATCCAATATAAATCTCGCCTGACACAGCTCCAGCCGTTCCTTCAACAGGGAAGACGAAGAGAAAAACCTCCCCCTGCCTGTTTTAATTCCACAGGGTTTGGAACTGGAAAACCAGGAGGCAGAGCCACTCACCCATCCTTCTTCTCAGGTTTGGGAGCGGCGTTGGGACAACGCTTCCCATTCTTTGTGGACACGTAGCTGCACTGTTTGAAGGGAGCATTCCTGTCCTCGAGGATGTGCTTGATGCAGAATTCCTGCCCTTCCAGGCGGGGCTGGGAGCAGGGCCGGGGGGCGAAGGCGCAGGACAGGGGCTCCTGTGGCCGTGGCACCGGGGTCAGGCGGCCTCGGCTCGTCGGCAACACGTGGATCCGGATCCTGTTCATGCCGACGCTGCAGGGGGGATGCAGAGCAGGGAAAGGGAATGGAATAAAACGCTGATAAAATGAAAAGCAACAGCGGGAAGTAATTTCAATGTAAGTCTGACCCCTTTAGCAGAAGATGAGGCTGCTCCTACGGAGGTAATTCCCAATAATGTTCAAAGGAACTTTTAGTCCTGCAGAAATCTGTGGGGGACCCTCTTCTCCCAGTGCACCCCCAGCGCATCTCCTCGGTGCTCCCAGTGCCCATCGTTGCCTCTATCCCGATCTATCCCGGCTGCCCATCCTGCCTCAACCACGGTCTATCCCGGTCTTTTCTGGTGCTCATCCGGGTCTATCCCCGCTTCATCCCGGTGTATCCCGGTGCCCATCCCGATCTATGCCGGTCCACCCCAGCCTCCCTCCCGGTGCCCATCCCGATCTAGGCCGGTCCACCCCAGCCTCCCTCCCGGTGCCCATCCCGGTCAATCCCGGCGCTCCGCCGCCCGCGCACGTGCTCTGCCGCCGCGCTCCCGCGCATGCGCGCTCCCGCCGCCGCCATTTTGTCCGCGGGCAGCGGGCGAGGGGCACCCCTGAGGGGCGCCCAGGCAGCGCTGCCGGAGCAGAGAGCGGGGCGAAACCCGTCCCCGGGACGGTGCAGGACGCAAGAGCCCTGGAGAAGCGCTCGGGGACCGCCCTGATGGGCAGGCTGGGCCCCATGACGAGCAGGCGGTGCCGCCGCCATCTTACCTCTCTGCTGTCGCGGCCTCCGCGCTGCCGCGCCGTGGACCCGCCCCGCCGCCTCAATGGCCCACCCGCCAGCCAATCAGCGGCGGGCAAGGGGGCAGTACCGCGTGCGATTGGCTGAGCCCGTCGTCACTCACACAGGAAGCGGCCACGCCCTCCAAGAGTCACGTGGGGGCGGAGCGGCGCGAACGCGACACGTGGGCGCGGCGGGACCGTGGCGGGGGGGTCCCGGCGGGAGGACCCGGGGCGGGGGTCCCAGTGGGAGTAGGTCCTGGGACAGAACACGGGGCGGGGGTCCCGGAGCAGGACGCGCGGGGGAGGTCCCGGAACCGAGGGGAGCGAGCCGGTACCAGGCGTGGGCTTTGGCTACGGGTCAGGAGACACTCCCGGTAGGCCCGGCTTGGTACCAGAGCACCAGCAGGGGGGCCATGACCCCCCCGCCTCCCCGGTATTACTCAGTCACCTCCCGATTTCCCGAGCTGTCGACGAAGCGACACTGCTCCCCACTGGGAAGGGCAGAGCCTCAACATCCCGGGAGCAGCCGCCTCCAAGAGGGGCTCCAAAAGAGGGTGGGGAAGCAAGGGAGGGGCCTTGCCCAGAGCCTGAAATCTAAGAATTGGTCCCAAAACTGGAACAAACCAGTCCCCAAATCCTTGGAGGGGGTTTGGCAGCAGCAATTCCTCCTAAAAACAAGCTAGAAGTGGAACAAGTTTCTCAAAACCATCCAGAAACCACCCATTTATTGAAGGTCAGAAAACTCAAGTCTAAGAAAAAAGGAAATAGGATTTTCCCTAATACTCAACCCAAACCCCGGCTGGTCCCCTGGCCCTGGTCTGAGGTTGCAGTAGAAGCTGCTTCCAGCTCAGCTGGTTACAGCCATGTGCCAATGTGATTCCCTGGAAGAGCTGCCCCAGGCATGGTGACTGCAGGACCAGCCTGGCACTTTCTCATCCCACATCCCACAGGGAATGTGCCCCCCAAGTACCCCCATTCCCCCAGGGTTTCCAGTGGAAATCCCAGGATCTGCAGGAAGGGAGCACGGGATGGAGACCAGGTCCCAAAACAGAACATGTCCAGGGGCAAGGAAACAGGACCCATGGGAGAGAGAACAGCTCCCATCACCTGGGATTCCCTCAGCCCCCCACATCCCTCCATCCCCCAAAACCTCAACACCTCGAGTGGAACCTCCCCAAAAGTCCCCTGAGCTGTGCCACAGCCCCTTGGAATTAAAAGGAACCAAACCACTATGATATAAGTTAATGCTTAAATTATTTGTAAAACATCTTAAATTTTCTGTGACATATTTTAAATATCCCCCATGTTCCCCAGAGGGGGGGTCAAAGCCCAACACTAACTGGGAGCCTATGGGGGAAAGGGAGGAATAGAGAAAGGGTTCCTTATCCTTTCACAGCTTTAACAACTAAATATCAATAATAAAAGTTATATTATAATAAAATAAGTTCTTCGTGAGGCAGTGGAGATCAAAAAGCCCTTAGAAAAGCCCCGCAGGTTTGGGCTCGGGCTCCGGACTCAGTAGTAAAAAGGGGGTTATTTGGGGAGGGGAGGCAGCGGGGGGGGCGNAGCCCGGGGGTTCAGGAGCTCGTATGAGTGGAATTCGAAGGCAGTGGGCTGGGTGGGCTGCATGCCCTGCGCGCTCAGCAGCGAGTGCAGCATGTTCACCGTGTCCTGATAGTCACTGGCCTGGCTGGCGTTGTGCCCGTTGGCCCCCGAAGGCCCCTTGTCCGATTTGTGGGTGCCCCGGGCTTTGCTGGGCTGGGATAAATCCGAGCTGTGCCCAGGGAGATGGGCAGCCCCGGGAAGGTGGGCGTATGGGAACGGCACTCCGGGGCCTTTGGAGACTTTGCCCACCTTGGGCTGGTGCTCGTGGGGCATGGCCGGGGGCTCCTCGGGCAGGGGTCTTTTGCGGGTGGGGGCGAGTGGCCCGTAGCCCTTGTGGGGGGTGGCAGCGGCACCGGGTTGGGCGCTGTGTTTGGAGTCCCCCGGGCGTTTGGCCGCAGTGCTGGGGCCGGCGCCAAGCTGGGTGTGCAAGTGTTTGTGCGAGTGGTGGTTGTGGTGGTGGTGGTGGTGGTTGGATGAGTGGCCCTTGTGCTTCTCTTTGTACTCCCGGCTCTTCCCACCGCTCTCATCCGCGGAGCTGTGTCTGTCTCCGGGACCCGGCACCTTAATGCGCATCTTGATCTCCTCCTGCTTGGAGGGGATCGGCCTCTCCCCGCCTCCACCCACCACCGGGATCCTCATCTTGAGAGCTTTGTCGCCCTTGTCGGCGCCAGGCGGGCGCTCAGGGTTCTCCGGCCCCGCGATGGGGATTTTCAGGATGATTGGGGAGGGGTTGCTGTCCTGCTGCCCTTCCCTCTCCCGCTGCTGCTGCACCAGGAGGTTCTGTGCGGCGTAGGCGTACTGCGAGCGCACATTTGCTTCCATGTTTTCCAGCTGCCGTTTCTGTGCCGCCAGCTCCTCGGCGTGCTTGGCCCGGTATTCCTTAAGGGACACCTTGGCAGAGGGTGTGTTCTTGGTGTTCTGCTTGGGGTAGGCAGCACCATCCTGCTGCGGGTGCTCAGCAGCTGACGAGCTCTCGTTAGTCCTGTGGATGTCCAGCTTGGCCGGGGGGTGCCAGTGATCCGCCTGGGACGGATCCGCAGCGCTCGGCTCGCCGGGGGAATCGACGGCGGCCGGGAGCGCTGGCCCTGCTCCAGCGGTGGAGGAGGTGGACATGCTCATGAGCCCAGCGATGTTCATGTCCGAGCTGTTGTTCCTGGAGATCATGTTGAGGATTGTCTGCTCTGACAGGCTTTCGTCGTCACCATGGTCGTCAGTCTTGGATTTCCTGGCTGCTTGAGAGGCCTGGAATTAAACAAATCACCAGGTGTTTACTTGGGTTGTCGCTGGAGCTGGTTTAATTCAAGCAGCTCACCAGGACAGTGCAAGGTCTTTACAGACAGATCCACTTTGCTCCCATCCCTCCTTGTGGGAAAATTCCCAACCCCTGAAAGCCAGACTGCTAATGCAGCTGGAAAACCAAAATTCTGTCCAAGTTAATTCACAACAGATGAACCTGAGCACCACAAGCACCACACAGTATCCCAATTCCACACACAGCTCCCTCCCTAGCTGTCCTGCATTGTGATTCCCAAAGGAATCACAGCCCACGTCCCAGGTTCTTACCCGCCAGTTCCGGATCCGTTTCAGTCGGCTGGGAGTTTTCTCAAGGATTTGCAGGAATTCATGAGTCAGTTCTGCAGAGGAGACACAAACCCAAGCGGGAGGGTCAGAGCAGCCCCAGTACATCAGAACAACCCCCTCTTCTGACAGATGGAGCTACTGGTGGGATGGAGCTGTGGCAGGAGGGGAATTCTGAGAACTGGAATCACTGACCCATTCAAACTCATTTCTCTGTGGTGCTACAGAAGCTGCTGCTGCTGCTAACCTGGAAAAAGGCAGCAAGTCCTGAACTCCTGGAGCCCGTGAGGTGGTGTTGGAACATCAGACCCAGGACCAGCGATGCCAAAATAATTCAAGAGCCTTTTGCAGGGAAAAAACCTCGCTCCCAAACTTACCATCTAAGAGCTCCAGAGTTACAGTGCCATCAACGTATTCCCACCAGTGCTTCCCGTCCGTGGAGACTGGGATCTCCCAGTTGGACCACTTACAGGCCAGGTGGATACAGACGCAGGCCACAACGGGCGGGGTGTACTGCAGGCTGAAGGTGGTCAGGTGCAGGCTGACGTCACCGGGAGAGAAAACAAAAAGCCATCAACTCCCACCACGCCTGAGCTGCAGATCCACGCGGGACATGGGGGGAATGTGGCCCTCTGGACCTCCCCAGAACGACCCTCGGGCACAGGCAGCTCCATCCCGCTCCAGCACAGCGGGGCCTGGTTTGTTACGGGGAATTTGGGTTTTCCTCCACCAGTTTTTGTTCACGGTTTTTATAGGCGTTAATTTGGGAGCTCCTCTGAGGGGGAAAGCCACTGGGGACCTGCCAGCCCTAGGCGTGCTCTTGAGGAGAAACTCATCCTTGTTTTGCTACAGGAAATTTGGGATCTCCTCCAAAGGAGGAAAAATCAGTGCTGAGGTCACCTGCCAGTCTCTGCTCTGAGGAGAAACTCATCCCTGTTTTGCTACAGGAAATTTGCGATCTCCTCCACCACTTGGTCCATCCCTATTTTGCTACAGGAAATTTGGGATCTCCACCAGAGATTTTCCTGTTTATGCCTGTTTTCGTGCAGGAAATACGGGATTCCCCTTCAAGGGGGAGCGTCACTGAGGACCGGCTCCACCTCTGCTCTTGAAGAGAAATTTGTCTGTTTTTTTGCTCGTCCCTGTTTTGCTACAGAAAATTTGGGATCTCCAAGGATGAAAGTCAGTGCTGCTGTCACCTGCCAGCCCCACCTTGCTCTGGGGAGAAACTTCCAAGCACAACTCCTGGATGGCATTCAAGGAGCAAACCTGCCCTTTTCAGCTTTAGGAAGGCTTTGAACTTTCCCAAAAGGTTTTTAGGAATACACTCTATGCTGGAGTGACTCAGGAGAACCTGAGCCAGGTGACTGATCAAGTATTTTCATTAATGACTTGATTTTCCACGTGGCCATCAGTGCTGGGAGGTGTGGGCAGCACCGGGACCGGGAGAACTGAGGGACTACGAGGATTCTGCAGGAACACCAGAGCTTTAGGAACACAGAGGCAAATCCTGAGTGTGGAATTTGCCCACTCCTGAGTGGGCCCTTTGGGAATTCTGCCACCAAGCCCCCACATGGCACCATTTCCCCACCACCCTATTTATCATTTTTCCATCAGCGAAAAGTAGAGGCAAAAGTTTGGCATCTACAGCCAAAAATCCTCAAGTTTCGTGGATACTGGGTTTATCCAGAGAAGTAAAACCCAGGAAATTCAGAGCCTTGGCAGAGCAAAGTCACGGATAACAAAGAGCCTCAACTCAGCTCCGGAACGATGCCAGAACAAAACCAACGGGAACACAAGGATAAATCCAGTTCATCCCAGAACTGGCTCTCTCAGGCAAAACTGAGGTTCTTCCTCACACTTTCTGCCTGGATTTCCCTCAATTACAGCCTTAACTCCTAATCCCACGGCTTTGAAATTCTTGCTGCAGGGATAAAACAGGTTTTCAGGGCTGTGTTTACCCAAACATCACCAACACCACATTGCCGAGGCCGGAAATCCACAGGGTGCCCTTTGGAGCCTGAAACACCTTCAACAAACAGTGCAGGTGAGCGGGGAACACCTCCCAGGTGGAAAAGGGAAACCACGTGCCCACAGACCTTCCCAGCCAGGGCTGGGAGGCATCTCTTGCCCTGCAGCTTCACCTGTGCTGGCACCTAAACCACTTTTCCCTTCATAATTCCCCCAAAACTCAGTGTTTTCCATGTCCATGATTTTGTCTGTTCCAAACATTAACTCCATGATTTGTCTGAAGCTGATAATCCAGAAAATCAAATTTAAAAATAATCCCAACAAAAGTGCTGGCATCAGGCCAGCAGTGAAAATTTAGGGACAAAACCAATCAGAGGAAGAATCTGAGCTGATTTTCCTTTCCAGGGAAAATTTAAGGACTAAACAAGCTGAACTAAGCACTTGGGGCTGATTTTCCTTTCCAGGGAAAATTTAGGGACAAAACAACCCAAATTAAGAACTTGGGATTGATTTTTCTGTCCAGGTAAAACTTAAGGGCAAAATAACCCATCCAAAAAACTTGGGGTTGATTTTTCTTCATTCATGCCCTAAATCAGCCTTTTTGGGGGGTACAAACCATATTCATGGACAATTTCCACAGCACCTTGTTGAGTGAAAACACTCTGACACCCAGGAATAAGCAAAGAAAAATGTGTATATTCATTTCCCCTCCATCTTTTTGGTTTGTTTTGGGTTTCTTTTTTTTTAAACTTTCACAACTAAATTCCTATCAAATAAGCAGTGAAGCTCCTGAGTATCCCATCTGCCTTATTTTCCAGCTCATTTCACCCAGCAGCTGGCAGGAAAAATGGCTGGAACCCTTTCTTAAGGATCTTCCTGCAGGATTCCCAGCTGCTCCCAGGCTGAGTGATGCCTCTGGGGCCACAGGCAGCAGATAAATTATCAATCAATTATAAAATTATAAAATAATAACCTGTTTGTAGCCATGAAATAGGAAGTTTGTGCCAAGTCCTTGCTGGCTGCAAGAAAAAAAAAAAAGGAAAAATCAGGGTGTTGTTTGCATATTTTCATGTTATTATATTTTAGTGCAAGAACCATGCACCCACAGATTGACCAGCTGCAGACCACAGCCACAAGGATTTTGGGAACCGCGGTTCACTGAGAGCTTTCTGTGGTTCAGCAGAGCTGAAATCATCTAAAACTGCCTCTGTTTTGAGAATCAGAGGGATGGAGCAGCTCTCCTGGGAGGAAAAGCTGGGAGAATTGGAATTGTTCAGCCTGGAGAAGGCTCTGGGGTGACCCTGTTGTGGCCTTTCAGGTTCCAAGAGAGCTGAAGTGGGACTCTGGATGAAACCTGGAGTGGCAGGACAAGGGGGAATCGTTTTTCACCTGGAAAAGGCAAGATTGAGATGGGATATTGGGAAGAAATTCCTCCCTGTGAGGGTGGGGAGGCCCTGATTGCCCAGAGAAGCTGTGGCTGCCCCATCTCTAGAAGTGTCCAAGGCCAGGTTGGAACAACCTGGGCAAGGGGAAGTTGTCCTTGCCCTCCCAACCCAACCCATTCCAGGATTCTGGGAAGCTCTGGAGCTTCCCAGCTGGACACTCCCCCGTATTTTCCCAGCCCATTCCTCCCAATTCCCTCTCACCTCGGACAAGCTGGGTGCACTTCACCACATGGGTGTGGGGATGGTCAATAGTGATCTCAAACCCTGAAAGGACACAGAAAAAGGACCATCAGAACCAGCAGCACAGCCCTGGATCCACGTTTCCCGCACCCCTTCCCTCCTACAGCCCTGCTTAGAGCCAGGCAGGAACAGAGGAGCCCGTTTTCCTGTATCCAGAAGCCTCAAGTTCTCCAGCTACAAACCCAGAAGGTCTCTGGTGCTGCCAGACCTCCCAGCTTCTGAAAGGCCTCACTGGAAACAAAACAACGATTAAGGATTTTAAAAATAGCAGGACAAAGCCTCTTGAAGCAGCTGGGAGGAAGGCAAAGACAATGGCATCTGCTCCAAGGCATTTCTCTCACCCAAAAAGCTGAGAGGAAACAGATTGTTCTCCCTTTGAATAGGCCTCAAGCACTGAGGACAACTGAGTTTAATCCTCGCTCCCGCTTCCTCCTCAGTTTGGGAATTACGTTTGAAAGGGGGAAAAAAGAATTCCAATTGGTCCATGTGTGCAGCAGATCTGCAGAATGTTCTGGGAAAAGTGGGATGTTTAAGAAGGCCACAGGAGAACTGAGGGGCTGCAGAACTGGCCTTGGTTTAGCCATAGGCTTGTGGCCCAGGACACCTCTGCCCCTACTGAAGGAGGGACACGGGGTGTCTGCTCTGCATCCAGTCAGGAATAACAAATTCTGCTCTTTTGGAGGGAAACTCTACCTACAAACTGCCTCTGAAACAGAACATTTGTTAGTGAACACAACTTTTAAAAGTACATTTGATAAAGAAACAGGGCACCAGCTCCACCAGCCACAGCCCTATGTGGAGACTCCTACTTCCAAAAACACCCAGAAACTGCTCCTGGTTTGTTGAGTTCTGGAGATTTTTCCCCTGTTTAATTATTTGATCAAAATATTCACTTTTAACCCATTTTTTAAGACATCTCTCAGTACAAACTGCTTCCTGCAACAGAACTGGAGCATTATGGCCTGGAATTGGATGGTCTTTAAGGTCCCTTCAAACCCAAACCATTACATGATTCTATGATTGAGCTGGAAAGCACAACCCAGGAGAAGGGCTGATGTCTAAGCAGCACAAATCCTGTTCTTTAGGGGGAAAAAAAAAAA
>WEKY01001318.1:3562-16151 GCA_013390045.1 Picathartes gymnocephalus
TTTTTTTATGGTATTATATTGCAAACCAAAGATCTTCATCAAACAGACAGACATAAAAGACAGGCTGTCTGACCACAGGCAAAGTTCTCTGGAGTCTGACAGATGCCTTCATCTGATGCCTGGAACCATTACACCAAGATACATTTGGGGGATAAATTACAAATACAAATACAAAGCTCAGGCTGCCTGAAATGCTTTTGAAGGGTTTGATTAATCCCATGGCTGTACAACATAAACACAATAGTGACTGCTAAAATATCTCAGGATTGCCCGATTATGACAGTAGAAAGATATTTAGAACTTTATTAAGTAACTCAGGTCTGTGTTGAACAGTTTAGGCTAAACATCAAAGGGCTTCTGCGGCTGATATTATTGATAAAATAAAGTAACAACAAAAATTCCTTTATGGTGTCTCCACCATGTATAAGGAAGAATAAAATGAAAGGCTTTCTGTTGTATCAGAAAGAAAAACATAGGTTACCTGATGGAAATTATTTGGAAACGCATCATCACAGACTTTAAGTTTTTTTGAAAGTTTCAAAAAGAACAAGAAAACCTGCCTGTAAGAACATAGAAATGACTGCACTATTTCTGATGAAAGATCCATTGACTCTCTAATTTTATTTTTGAGTAGTGACCAGGAGCTTCAGAAAAAAAGTTTATGGGGTTATATTGTCACCTACTCCTGTCTAACTCCTGTCACTGCTGAAAACGGGTAGGCAAGAAAAATTTTTGTCTTGTCAAAAAGAAAAAATTCCTGTGTTATAACAAAGAATGACTGCTCTTTCCTTGTCCTCTCAATCGCTTTTCATTTGATTTTACTCATTATTATACATAATTCACTATCTTTCATTCATGACATCTTTTTCCTACCTAAAGAGACTCATTTTCTTTTCACCATACAGTACTTACTCTCTAGTTTCAGTTAACTTTATCAGCCTTTATTTACTCCTTATTATACTACTTTTTTAAAGGATATTTTACTATATCGAGTTAGATATCATGGTTCCTGGACTATAGCCATATTTAAAATTTAAATATGCCCTGGAGGTTCAGTGGCATCAGTATGTTTACTATTTTTTCCTTTATTTTAGTAGAAAATTGTGAGATATTTACCTCTCATATGGCTGCACATTATGATGATGTTATTGTAGATTTATTTCTAAAGGTTATATAATCTTTATTTATAAAGATTATTGGATTTATTTATAAGATTTCTACCCTAACAATAGATAATTTAGAAATTTTTGTTTTAATTAAGACCATTTTCCACACAGGATTATTTATATTGACCTTTAATTTTATCTAGGTTTTTTACCAATTTATTAGAACTCTCTATTCAGGATTTGGTTTTACAGTCAAGCATAATTTTTTATCAGTTGCAAATGTAATAATCTTTCACCTGTTTTCTTTTTATGCCTGTTGTGATCTTGGTTTCATCCCACAATGACTTAGCTTCTTTAATAAATTTGACGACATCATCATAAAACGTTTTGGAAATCAAGGTGCACTTTATTAAAAAAAGTCTTTCAAAGATTTCTAATTTATTTTTCCAGCATGTCTTCCTCTAAAATAAAAGATATTGAACATTTTCTGATATTTTTAAAGCTAATAATTTTATTCTTTACCACTATTTCTAACAGTCACAGTTATGTAAAACTCAGACCTAATTGTGTGCAGATATTCATATGTCCCCAAATCATCTTATTAACTCATGTATTACTTTACGCATGTCATTCCCAAGGGTAAATTAAAGCCAGTCTTAGTATTTAACAATTTTGTATCTGGCTAACACTGCAGTGAATACCATTTGCTTCTGGAAATCTTAGTATTTTACTTTATTAATTAGAACTTGGCCTATTCTAGTGACACCTGTTTTTAACTAAAGTTGTATCTCAGTAAAGGAAAAATTCAAAGTGGCAAATTTGCAGAACTCCTCCGTAAGAAATTTAAAGTACTGAAATAGTTCCATTTTCTACAAATGTGGAGTTTTTTCACACTTCTTGCATGTTCTTTTATATCGTGATCATCTGTGCACATGGTAAATTCTTTTCTCATTCCTCTGAACTGAGAAATTTAAATTTGTTTCTGTTAATAAGTTTGAGGAAGTATTTTGTCAAATTTTCTTCTAGTCATTTTCATCAAGGATTATATTTGTCTCTTCTGTTTTCTTTGTACCAAGTGAAGATTTCTTTTACTTTACACACATATCTCCTTTTTCGTCAACAGTTTAAATTTTTGGAGTTGCTTTTGATGGGTGGCAAATATTTCCTTTATGTGCCAATGCAGTATCTTTAATAATATGTTTCACTTCATTTTGATTAAAAAAGGTCAAATTACACAACTGCTTCTCACTAATACGTTACTAGGCCATTGCAAAGTCTTTTATGAAAATATTATTTTTGCATTCTGCCACAAAGGGCTGCCAAACGGCAAGACTAATGGATGCCCCTTTATATGACCTATGAGATACTTAAGAAATGTCAACAAAAATTGGAGGAAAAGGTGATTTGTATATTAATTTCCTGAGACTTTCTCAGCGGGATGTAAATTGCAAAGGCATGTAATAGAGTATTTTTATCTATGTTATTCTTTTTCCTTTTCAATTGTGTGAAATTCTCCAGTAGTGCTAGGAAGATACTTCTTGGTTCAAGTTTATATGATAAACATTTGAAACTATTGTATAGCTTCAAGAATGTCATCTTTCATTTTTAAGCTTTACTTCGAGAAATATGGTAAAACCTGTGTCAATTTAATGACATTAATCCTTGCAATAACAATTACCATTTCAAAGGAAAAAGTAAATTTTCATTAGCAGGCCAAGTGCATGTTGATTTCAAATGACAACACTGTAATGGTCACAATGGTTTCATAAACCATTGTATCGAATATCAGAAAGAATTTTGTTTAATTTAAGCAGCAATTATTAAAAATATGCCAACAATGTAAGATAAATGGCTGAAGGCTTTTAAATCCTAATACAGTGCAAATATTGTGGTATGACAACTTTTGCTATCAAAGTTAGTAATGAATATTCAACAGGCTTCTGATGCATGAAATACACAATATATGGAATTTTCATCTCATTTCAGTCAGTTGCCTTGAACTAAGAAAAGAAAAATGTAAATTGAGTAAGACAAGCTCACTGCTTATTCTGTGCATGAAAATGAGCTGGATATGGTAAGTTTCATCATAATCTTTTCAATAAGTATGCTTACATAAAAACTCATAAGGCCATAAAGATGAGCTTGTATTTTTAAAACTTCAAGACCAGTTTCTTAAAATGAATAATAAGATATCAGACAGGGATATGTCTGGTGCTACTACAGCACAGAAGAAGTCAAATGTCTCACATTTTTGGTCAGAGAGTGAGTCTGGTGGATAAAAGAGATGTCTTAGCATTAGAGCAGTTACTGCATATTGTTGTGGAAGCCATAGTAGATCTAGGAAAACCAAAATTCTTTCTGCGTGGTGTTTCTGTAAGACTATCTGATTCTTCCTTGCAACTTTGTGATTAGTACAGAGAGCAGAGAAATCATTATAGAAGTGTAGGAGTGACAGTAAGCTATCAGGAAATGCGCTTATTTAAAATACATAATAAATTCTTTTTCTTTTTAGACCTTTTAGACATGTCAGCCTTGGGGCATACTTTTTTAAAGACCCAAAAAAAAAAAAAAAAAAAGAAGGTTTAAGGAATAAACATAATAAAGTATGTAGTTAAAATGTAAATTAATTTTGCATCAGTATATGTGCTTGCCATTTATAAAATTCTATGGTGAGAGTCTTATTGAAAAATAAAAATGAGTATACTAAAAAATTAAATTAAATTATTTTATTCAATTACTGTTTTTCCTTCCACTCCTTAAACATCCCTCAGCAGATCACCCCTTTTCAGTCCTTCTCAGTATTGTCTTCATGATGTGTCCTTTCCTGTCCTTGTTCTTCTGTCTTCCTTTTCTTCAGTCCCTCCTTACCACTGAAGGAAAAGTTACTGTATTCAAATTCCTCATACTTATATTCTCCTCTGAAATTCCACATTCTACATTAGCCCTCCCTTCTCTTCCTATTCCACTTCAACTCTCTTTAGCCATATTTTAGTTCATTAATGTTAAGGCATGGAGGGAAACTTTTTTTCAAAGTAAATTAATTTCTTAGGCTGAAGAGGAAGAAGTAATGAGAATATTTCATAGGATCTAGCCATGTCTCAAGGCTTTCTGATTTTTTGCATAAGGTGAACTAATTTAGATAGTTAGGGAAAGAGAATAATACTAGAGTTTTCTCTTTCTCTTTACTGTTCATAAGGGGAGTCTAATTAAATAGCTCAAGAACAGAGGTGTGATGCATGCAACTAAATTTTAGTGAGAGGGATACTGCATAAATGTCAACTTTTATCCTGAGGTTCAGATTCAAAAAGAATATAGTGGCAATCATTAATAATTACATTTGTTAAATTTGACAGCAGATCTCTTGACTCAGAGCAGCTTCTGATTTCAGTCATTTACAGTAATGAAAACTGGCAGTCATAAAATTAGTCTCTAGAAATGTTCATACAGTAAGATAATGACAACTGGAAATTTCCATGCAGTGATTTGTAAACTCATTCTTCTATGATTTATACCCAATATTCCTTGATATTTCTTCCTCTTCCAAGTAATGAATGGCTCATCTGCTCCACTTGGACAACAAATGTTCCTAATGAAATATTTTCCATAGCAACAAAGTGTATTATATAAGAGTGGAGAATTTAAAATAGTAGACATATACCTTAAAAATAAAACTAGAATATAGTATTATTACATTTTCATAACAGGACTATTGTCTTCTATCTCTTTTTTACAGAAGGGATGAAAAAGTTCCTTTTTATTGTTGCAAGACAGACATAAAAAGTCAGACTCCATTATGGGGAAAATGTGCATTTGTAGAGACAGTCATGCAAGGAACAAAACTAAATCCCATTGGGAAGAAAGAGGAAGGAAATTATGTCTAGAATTTTCAAGTGAAAACCTAAAAGATGCAGATGCGTGAGATCTACATGGGTTCTGAAGAATCATGATACTCTGTTTTACTCAAGGAAGAAGACACTGATTGGAAACTGAAAGTTTTCAGTATGATAGCTTTGGCCCTTTTGAAATTTCAGTTTAGACTATGGTTACCACAGTTTGAGTTTTCACTTGGAGAGTTAAGATGACAACCAGCAGGGGAGGATTTAAAGCATGGCTACTCACCCTTAATAGAGAGGTGAGAATGTTTTTATGTGAAGCTGTCTGAAAAGCACAAAAGACACAAAACTTCCATAATGGTACTGTAATAGTCTCAGGCATTCTCCCTGTTGCTGTAATATCATGGAGGCACATAGGACTAGAACTCTGAAAATTTTGTGCAACATAATACAGGAGCTTCTCCAAGATATTTCTACAGTAGGAGCTTGAAATGTTGGTCAGATGACCACACCCTTGAAAATTCTAAAAGGTCAGATCAAATATGAACAAGTATTATTTGGGATTATTTTTGGTTTGCTAACATTGCTGAAGCAACCTCTAAGAGCAAAATGTTAAAATAAAATAAGTAAAGAATTTGTTTGCAGAATTCAAATACCGGTCATATAAATAATTTTCTAAGAGGGGTTGGTAAGAAAAAAAGCATGCTTAGATTTACCTATACATTCAATCAATGCCAAGTATTTCAGATTTAATAAATATTTTTCCATAGCTAAATCTTGGTGAGATGAGACTCACTTTTATTTTATAGATTTAGGAAATATTTAAAAGCAGTTTTTATAGATGCTTGTTTCTTTGTTTGTTTTGTATAGAACTACTCTTTATATACATATATAAATACAAATATGGATGCTACTCATTCCAATTTGCTGGCTGAAACTCAAACAGCTGTACCTGTACTTCCAGGGTAGTCTCACATGACTACTTACCTCACTTTTGAGGGAGACCATGTTCTAGCATACACCACGTGATAAGTCTGGACATAAAACTGTCCTGATTAATTTGCCATGACACCTAATAGGCAACTGTAGTGGTTTCACGTTCGCCTATTCGCCTGCTCACACCAGCCGAGTAGGTTAGTGTAGTGGTTCTGAGTATTCTGGTCTAACACCAGTGTACTCACTGAGTTTACTTACTCAGTTCTTGTGTTGAGATAAGGATTCAGAGAAAATGCAAAGCAGGCCTAAAACTTTTGAAGGTAAAAGATAGTTTATTAACAAACATAAAAGAGAAAATCTAAAAGGTAAATAAAAATAATAAAAAAAGACTCTCAGATACATCTCCTTCCCCATTTCACCATGTTCTCTCCCACCAACACATAAAGAGACAAAACTTAGGGACATTTAGCCAATTTACCACCCTCAAAATAGGTTTTCATCAGTTCAATTGGAAACAAGAGTCTCTTTTGTCACACCATGGAGACTTTCTAGCGAACCCCATCCAGAAAAGGATATCTGTTTGCCGGGTGATAGTCCATTCCCTCACTGTGCAGTTCTTTCCCAGCTGCCTCTCGAGGACTCATAGTTATTTATTGGGGCATCTTTAAGGATCAATTGTTCTAGTAGACAGCAAAGGGTCTCTTCTTTCCCTCTCTGGAGAGCCCGAGTGGTAAGGTTCCTCTTACCTGAAACTGAACCTCTATTTGCTTCAGCAGGTGCCCTTGCCCAGAATCATAGTTAGAACACATCTATCCCCCCAAATAATTAATGAGTTATAAGGAATAGTTTACTGTCTTAGTCCATAATCATTGCCTTACAAAAGACTTTCAGCTTAAAGCATCTCTTTTTCCTTCTCTCTAGACTCTCAGTCCCTTCTTGTTGACTTCAGTGTCTCGGTGGTGGTTCTTCCAGTGTACTGACCCCTCCTGGGTTCATTCTGCGTTTTCTTTGGGTACTTCAAAGAGGTTGTATCTGAGGCTGGTGTGCACCAGAAAAATATTAGGTGCATAGGCACACCACAAAGGGTTAACCCCCTTTGCCTGGACAGCAGTTGGATCCCTTGCATTCCATTCCCATAAGGGACAGGGGGCAAAGAAGCCCTGGGCATAGATCTGTTCACTGCGGTGATTGCATCCCGTCCCCCTGTGCTGATGGCTGCGAGTGACGCTCAGACACGGCCCCGCGGGCGGAATTCAGCAGGCAGCAGGTGGTGTGAGGCAATACGGGGGTGGCAGCAGGAATCGCGCAGGCTTGGGCAGCAGAGAAGCTGCGCAGTGGGAAGCCGCGGGCTTATGGCAGCCCTCCTCCCAGAGGAGCAGGGGAGGGGGAGGGCGCAGGCCCCCTGGGGGCAGTAGGCCTCAGGGCTGGGCAAGCCTCCCATTTAGCAACAGAACATCAAAAGTATTTTAAAAAGAATGGACTGTGTCTATTTCCTACAATAATTTCTTACAAAAATTGCATCAAATTACAGTCAACGTTTGTGTCCTAGGATGTTTAAGTAAAATCTTCAGTTTTGTTGTCTTTAATCCCAGAAACTAATGAACATAATTTACTGGAAGATATTCTATGACCATCAATAAGCACCAAATCTTGCTTTTCTGGAAATATAATTTAATTTAATTCTATGATACCAGGTTTCATCTACAGATGAAGGACTTTTTCTTCTTGGTCTTTTGTTTAATAAATAATCTGATGGATTAGCATCTACTATGAAAAAGACCACATATTTACAGTGTTATATTAATTTGAATTATCTTGGAAGCCCTTTAACTCAAATATATCATGTAACTATAATACCTTGTTAAGTACTTAATACTTGCCAATATTTTCATAATGACACACATTCAGTCTTTTTGGTTCATATACATATAACATACAATATTTTGATTAGCTTGACAACAGCTGTGCAAGTTTCAGAGTTTCTGAACTCATAATTAATAAGACAAATTAAATTTGTAATAATTTGGGGGTGGTGGTCGTAGTGTTTTACTTCTCTAACATCCTGAGGTAAGAGGTTTTATCTGTACCACACATTGTCTGAAGACTTATGAACTCAGGAACAGCACACACAAAAAATGAAAAATTTGCTAATGTCAGATAGAGATTCTCTATGACTCAGAGAAAAGCAAATTGTAGTACTTACACTGAAGAGTGTCTACATATCTTTCAAAAGTTGTATTGAATTAAGGCAATTGCCAGAGTAATATATTTCTCAACATGAATACTTGATCAGTTATGATTTTGTTAATTTTGTGAATTTTTCTGTCACTTCTGTATGTATTATTCCTTGTAAGTGCTCTGAAGGAATTCCATAGGAGAATAGCTCAAAAATAGATCATATTTTTAAAATAAAAAATAGTGAAACCTATGCAACCTCAGTCAAAGGACTGCTTGCAGTTCTGTCCTCATCTCCCTTCATTTGCTGCCACATAAATTTTCTTAAATTTACGTTTTATTACCTTTGTCCTTCAGAACCTTATCTCTGTAGAGGAGCACATTCTCTGTTAATAAGGAGTAAAAATTGAATACAATCCCCATGAGTTCCTGATCGTCCTGGGTATAGCCCTACATATAAATGTGGATTTAATACTGCTGCAGTTCACTAAACATCCGAAAAGATAAATGTTCCCTACATAGACTACTGTGATGACTTTGACACTGCTGGACATATATTTCCACAGGACTGACATTCACTGAGGAGACAAAAGAAGGATTAAACATTATAATTGTACTTTGACAAGAACATATGACTTCTGGGATGGATTAATACTCCTGCAGAGGATTTTACTACTATGTCTGACAATACTGCCTCATGAACTTTTATTCTGGGTGCCTTTCTTTTTTTTCTTTTTTGCAGTAAAATGACGCATGAAGTGCTGTGAACAAATGTGGTTTTTTATTCCAAGCAAAATATACTGCAGGTTTATGAAAGGTTATCCAGACCTTTCCACTGCCAGCAGAATTTGATCATGCCATCTGACCTTACAGCAGGTCAGAGTTTTTACTTTTTATCCAGAGTGACTTCTTCTGCCTAATAATCTCAGATAACTGAAATTTAGGTTGGGTTTTTTTTTCCTGGTGTGTAAGTCTGAAATCCATTATATACTCCATTTAGATGATTGGCCAAACTACGGATAAGCAGAGATTTTTCTGGGCATAATTATCATCTTTCTTCTGAAACTTCGCAGATGGCCAGACTCATATCTTCCAGAACAGTAATACAAGCTTCAGTGATGTGTCTTGAGTGATTTCAATGGGATCCTTACTTACATGAACATTTGAAACAGAATTGTCTAGATTCTTTCTTAGAGAAGTACTCCAAGATTACCAGAAGGGCTTTACAAAAAAAAAATTAACAAATCCCAAAGAAACAAGAAAATACAACAAAAATTAAAAACACTCCAACTAACTCCCTGCCCAAAACCCAATCCAACTAACCAAAAAACAAAAACAACAACAACAACCAAACAAAACAAAACAAAAATACAAGCAAGAAAGCAAAGAAAATAAAAAAGTTCCACAAAATTAAAAACAAAACCCAAACAAAAACAAACAAAAACTACAAAACATAAACCAAACCAAAAAACAAACAAATCCCTCCTCTCTCCAAAAAAAATTGCCAACCTGAATGAAAAAAATAAAACAAACACAACAACAACAACAACAACAACAACAACAACAACAACAACAACAACAACAACAACAACAAAACAACCCAGTGAAAATCTAAAAATCATTCTCATTTCATTATATTGTGGAAAGACAAATCACTGTTTTCAGACTGGCTTTCCAGCTTTAGGGTTAAGGTTAGTCTCTCAGTGGCTCCCCTAATAAAACTAACTCTACACAATTTCTCTTGGTTCCTTTGAAACCATCGTCTGTTTGTTGTGAGTTCTTGTCCAAAGCCCTGTTGTCTGCTCTCTTCCTTCTAAGCAATGTCTGTGCATGAGGGTCAAACTCTTTTTTCTATGCTAAACTATCACCATTTTCCTTTCACTGCCCCAAGAAACAGCTTTTCCCAAAGCATGCTAAAATAGCTATAGAAGTTCATCAGGTTCCTCTGGACAGCCAGGGAAGTTCTATCTGTCCTTCTCATTCTTTCCTTTAGGGAATACAACACAACACAAGGAAAGCAAATAAAGATATTAGCTGTCATATTGATACTTCAACCGTGCTGGTCTCTCAAAAAGTGGGGCAGAGTAAATAAGGTTGTTGTCTATAAAATTCTGGTTTTGCTTTTTACCAGGGCCTACAGTGACAGGACAAGGGGCAATGGTTTTAAATTAAAAGAGATTTATATTGTACATAAGTAAGAATATATTATAACAGTGGTGAGTCGCTGGAGAAGTTCACTCAGAGAAGGTGTGGATGCCCCATCCCCGGCAAGATTCAAGATCAGGTTAGATGAGGCTTTGAGCAGCTTGATTTAGTACAAGATGTCCCTGACCATGGCAGAGGGGTTAGGACTAGATGATCTTTAAGGTCCCTCCCAAACAAAGTCATTCTATGATTACATGATTCCATGATGACTTGTCTCTGACACATGCTGGAAATGAACTATTCCTGCTGATATACAAACAGAATTACATATAAATATTTGCATAAAATTTGCTCATATTCTGTCCTGTAATTTTTTGGCTGATACCTATTAAGAAAAAGATATTTTTATGGATTTTCAGACATTATTAGTTTTCCTGTTCTTCACAGCATTATAAGAATTAAAAAATTAAAGAATCTTGAAAATTTTATTGATTACCAGAGTAAGAATTTCTTAATTCTATTTCTGGAAATACAACATTTCTGTCATTATTAAAGTTATTCAAACTCCTACTGATCAAACACACACCAAAAAATCATCCTCCCAGAATGCAGTTCAATTAGTCTCAGGATTTCCCAATAGACAGTGCATCAAATCTTTCAGACATAGCAACTGGAAAAGAAATCTCTCATCAGAGGAATACACCTACACCCAGGCCTCAGGTCTGTTTGAAGGAGATACTTTGAGAGTCACATGCTGAAATAAAAAAATCATTTTGGCTGTGCAACTTCTAATATCTTCACAAATACTAAAGTCCCAAAGGCAGAAAATGCCTTTTGGCAGGGAAAATTCATCTCCACTTTGACGGAGGGAAATAAAAATACTGAAGTTTTACTTGTTAAGCAGCAATATGATGGTAGTGGCCTCATGTACAGACTGACACTATATAAAAAATAAATATTTAAATTAAAGCAGTATTCATGCCAGGTGGGATTTTTTGTGGAATTTTGTTGTTGTTATTTTTTTAATCTGAAAAATTGATTAAATTATAAACGTATATGTATAAGCACTCTCTATATACACCAACTCAGATCACAGTGACATCTTAGCAGCTAGTTATGTCAGTATGTGATTAGGCATATTAATGATACGTATTGCTATCTAGAAATCCTATATTGTTAAAATTCAGGACAATTTCTAATGTTCAAAATTCACTTGCAACAACGAAAAATTGCTGCAGAATTCAATATTTTTTGAATCATTCATACTTTAACATATGTGGGGATTGGAGGAAATGGGGAATCCAGTAACATTCCAGACTCATTTTTCTGAAGGAAATATGGAGATTGAGAACCATAAAATCACATTTAGTCCATGTTTCAAAGTTGAATTGAAAAGAATTCAGACATTTTTTTAAGGCAATACTAGGACATAAGTCATCAGCAGTGCCCCAGAAGCACACAAGGCCAGGAGAATCCTGGGCTGCACAAGGAGAAGCATCATCAGCAGGATGAGTGAGGTGATCCTTCTGCGTTAGTGAGACACAGCTGGTGCACTGGGTCCAGGTCTGGACTCCCCAGTGCAAGGGAGACCTGGACATACCAGAGCAGATCCAGAGAAGGGACACTAAGATCAGTAAGGATGGGAGCATTTGTCACCTGAGAAGAGGCTGAGTGAGCTGAAAATGTTTCTCCTATGCACTAACAGTTAGTAGGAGTGTTTAAAGGAGAGTTTAAAGAAGGCAGAGACAAGCTCAGTGGTGCCCTGAAACAGGACAAGAAACAAGGGGCATACACTGAAATATAAAAGATACCACTCAAACATTAAAAAAAAAAATCAATGAAAGGATGGTCAAATATTGGAACAGGTGGCCCAGAGAAGTTCTGTATGTCCCCAGGTTTTCATGGGTGGTATTTTGCTGCCTAACTGATTGGTATTTTCTCTTCCTTTGCCCAGATATGCAGCAAGCCCCTCCAGACATTTCTTAATCGATTTTCCCTACCATAATGATCTTTTTTTCTGGAAGAGTCTTTCAGGTCTGGATTCTTACCAATCCCTGGTAAAACTGCTGAAAGCTACAGTGTTGATTCATCCACTTTATGGCAAATGTGCTGAAAAAATAATATTCATCTTCTATCAAATCTCACCCAAATTGAGTGGAAACTCACTAATTAAATATTTCTGCAGCTCATTTGCCATTCTGTAAAAATGTGAATAATGTTATTACAAGAAAATACATTAGTGTAGTTAATATATATTAATAGATTCTAGTCACATGGTGATGACAGACAGAAAAATTCAAAATAAAATTTACCATTTATTTTTTAGAGCAATTTCTATGGACAATTTGGACTGCAAAAATTATATGAAATCATGTTAAACATTTCAGTGTGACA
>WEKY01001318.1:16188-43108 GCA_013390045.1 Picathartes gymnocephalus
AAAAAAAAATAATGCTTCAGTTTTATGTCCATGCTAATCTTTCATGTGCTCTGATTGTGTTAAGATCTGTCTGAAGAACTATAGTAAATTAAGTAAGAAAAGACTGCATTTTTAATGCAGGACACTAAACCAGTGAATTAAAATTTCACAAGCTTTCATATTTGACACTAATTTTGGTGTTCCAAGTCTATTAAGCTCTTGACCCTATGAAGTGATTTAATGTTTATTTAAGATGTTTCTAAAATATTTATACAATCTGCAACAAACTTAGTTCCATATGTTACTTTTGGTATTTTGTAAAGATTTCAAAACAGGAGAAGGTTTCTATTTCTGGATTTATTATTGACCTGATTTTATTTTTCTTTTTAATCTCTTGTTTCCTTGGGGTTGGGTTTTTTGCTTTGTTTTGGGCTTTTTGGATAGGAAATTTTTCTTTGTTTGCTTGTTTACTTGTTTGTTTTGCCTACAATATATATTATGTTTGTCTTGGGATCCTTGTTGTCTAATCTATACATCTTTGCAGTAAACTGGAAATGCACATAAGAAAACTATCACTAAAAATTAGGTTTTATTTTCTCAAATATTTCAAATTTTATAGAATAACTGGAAAAAAACTATTTTTAATAAGTAAATATTAATGAATTTGGAAATAAATGTTTGATGACTTTGGAAATCCAGTGTTTAAATATAAAAAACTCTTTTACCATTGTTAGAATTCATTTCCATGACTACATACTTGTGATCAGGATTTTATCTTCATTTCAAAATGAAGTTCTTACCTTTTCAGAAAGACAGTAATTCTAGATGTTATTATTACTCTCCAAGAATTACAAAGAGTAGCCATAGAAACTGTAGGTAAATCTTGTTTCTATATGTATAGATAAAGATATTTCCCCTCGTCCCAAAAAAAAAAAGAAAAAAAAAATGTATATATACACACACACACATATATAGCACATCTTTAGAAATGCTTACCAACCTATAAAGCCCCAATATTTTATTTGTCGTGTGGAAGTCATCAGACTTCCAGAGAAATCCAGTGCCACATGAAGGAGGGCTGAGGATAGAGGAGACTTACTGTACTAGCCATATTAGAGTCTGTTGTGAAAGGTGAAAGGATGTGCTGTTGCATTTCATACTCGTGTGCAGCCATTTGCACCTTGGGATTGTGTCCTATCAGGGGGCTATCTATGGCTTCTAAAGGGCCAGTGAATGCTATTGAGAAAGGCAGGTCCACCAGAGGAACACTTAAATTCTTCAAGGTCTAAATTGCTACTGATTTTTTTGTAGATTTGTAAAATAAAATTACCTTGAAGTAAAGAATCTGGCATATTTTTAATATGTATGGTCTCTCTGGATTTTTTTCATTTTATCTCATTTCTCTATACTTATTGATATGATTTTTAATTAAATAGTCACTAAGACAATGAAGTCCATAAAGCTCAGCAGGTTTCACTGTCATAAGTGAAAGTTTTCTTCATCTCCTCATCAAAATTTATATGTAAAAGTAGAGGCTGAACAATCTTAACAAGACTGCAGTCCAGGTCTCAGAAGGCTAGTCTTTTATATCTTACATAATTTAAGCTTGCTATATCTAGGCAAAAAATCTGTAAAATATTTTCATTAAATATAATGGTGTACATTTCACAGCATTGTTTTAGATTATTTTGATTTAAATGTACTTCATAAGGTAATATGTTTCCAAGCTACTATCTTTTCATCCTAGCATTTTAAACTAAAACAGAATATAACATCCTATCCTGTATATCCTGTAATATTATTTTTAATTCATCAGTTAAATCCAATTGTTTTGGTATTTATGTGGTTCAGTTTTTATGTTGCAAGTGACCTGTAGTAAAGCTGATGAACCACACACACCAGTAAGGCAAAAGCAGCAGAGAAAATCATTATTGGCTCCTACAGTAATTATCAGAAATAGTGGCTACAAAAAGAATGGTGAAGATACTAAGAGAAAAAGCCTGTCCATATGGAGATTTTTTTGATACATGTTAAACAAGATTGTGATACAAACAGCATAGAGACAAAGGATGTTAAGCAGGCACAGTTTAGGCAGTCAAAATGTGCAGTATCCCCCAGCAAGTAAGAATGAGAATGCTGCTCTGCAGATTCCAAGCTAAACAAGGATAGCCTTTCCAGTCTTAGGACAATAACAACAATGTTAACCATTGTCTTGCACCAAAAATTTTTACTGGCCTGTTTCTCGGCATACCTGCTTGTTTTGAGTACAACAATGAAAATTATAGGGTCATAAGCCTACTGATGAATAAGCAATTGCTATCATTAGCCACAGTCTTTTTCTTACCTCAGGAACATTGTGTTTGATTCTTCCTCAACTCTAAATACTATTTGAGAGGTTTATTGTTCTAGCTGATTGCTTTCATGCTGAAAAAAGTCTCTCCAATGAGAAAGCATTCATCACAGCAAAGTGCTACCTTAGGTCAAAAATTATTTATTTAATTAATAAATGTCAAAGTTTTGAAACCTAGTACTTTGTAACTTGGTAGATATTAGGGGCCAGATCTTAAATTAGAAACTACTATTAATGTACATTTTTAGTAGGCCTTGAGATACTTATCTTTTCAATCAAATGAATTTTAAAATCTCCTTCATAATTTTATCTTCAGTGATAGATTATCTGAAACAGTTGCAATTTCAAAACTAAATAAACAGTTGCTAAAATAGAGACCCAGTGACATAAAGGACATTTGCAGAATATAGGAACAACCTCTATTTTCAATTAGATATATAAATATCTAATAGAGATAAACCCTACTCTTTCCTGGTATATTTTATTGGAAAGCCCTATAATTTAAAATAAATGCCGTAGCATTCTTTTGAGTTCATATCTTTAAAAATCTGAACTCTTGTAACGCACAACTTCTGTTTGGTACATACATAACATATAAACTACAATCTCAGAAGTGCTATGCTGACTATCCCCCAACGTTAACTTATACATCAATAAAATACAATAAAATCAAAAAGGAAGGTATGCAATACCTTGGGAAGGTGTCACACAACCACAAAATCATGGAACAGCTGAGGCTGGAAGGGACCTCTGGTCATCTGGTCCACCTGCCTTCAAGCAGGGCCACCTAGAACCAGTTGCCCAGGACTGTGTCCAGATGGCTTTTGCATACCTTGGAAGAGGGAGATCACACAACATCCCCAGCCAACCCATGCTTCATCACGCTTAGAGAAAAAAGGTGTTTTTGGATGTTTAGACAGTACCTCTCGTATTTCAGTTGGTACCCTGTGATTCTTGTCCTGTCACTGGACACCACTGAAAAGACTGGCTCCATCCTCTTTCTACACTTCCTTCTGGTTTTTATATACACTGATGAGATTACCCTGAGCCTTCTGTTCCCCAGGCCAAGCAGCTTCATCTTTCTCATCCTTTCCTGACAGGAGAAATGCTCCAGTGCCTCCATAATTTTTGTCACCCTTTGTTGCGTTCTTTACAATATGTCCATGACTCTCTTATACTAGAGAGTCCAGGCATGGACACAGCAGTTCAGATGAGACCTCACCAAGGCAGAATAGAGGGCAAGGATCACCTGCCTTCTCCTGCTGGCAATAGTTTGTCTAGTTCGACCTAGAACACCATTAACCTTCTTTGCAGCAAAGGAAATTCAACAGTTTATGTCTGACTTGGTGGCCACCAGGAAGTCCAGGGTTTTTTCTACCAAGCTGCTTTCCAGGTGGGTGGCCCCCAACATATATTGGTTGTTCTTCCACAGGTGCAGGACTTTGGATTTCTCCTTATAGCACTGTCCTAAACCATATCCAGTAATTCTCACTATTTGTATGTAAGTAATGCCACAGAAATTCAAAGCGTTGGATAGCATATGAGCTGAAAATAATGATTAATTCACAAAGAAATGAAAACATTAATAGAATAATTATAGTAAAACATTTTTAGGAAAAAAATGGAAAATACGAAAGATTTCTCTGGGATGAGACCTTTACTTGATGTAGTATTAGTGAATCACAAACTGCCAAATACTTACAAGTGGATTCATTTAGCTTTTGAGATAGAAACAAATGTGACAAAAAGTTATCTTCAGTTTCTAATATTATATGTTATGAACTATTTTTTTATTCTAATATTTCTGTTTATATCCTAAAGTAAACACTTCTGTACTGAAACATAGTTACATAGGAACAGAGCTTTCACTATAAGTACATCTATATCTCTGTGTATGTATCTATAAATACAGCATTTTAATAATGCAAAGGAAACCTTACATAGAATATTCCTTTCCTCATTTTTTTCTCAGCTATTTTCACCTTTCTATTTTCTTTTAATAAAGTGAACACCCTTCCATGACCCTTCACCTTGCAAGATATTGCCCCAAAACTAAGAAATAAACTAACTCTTGTGGTCAATGTTCCATTCCTTCAGTAGCTTCAGTTAATTAAAACTTCATTCTTCGCTCAACTTGCATTTAAATTCAACTTGAAAATATAGCCAGGTTACACCTTATTTTGTATTGCACACAAGGTCGAGGATTTACTATACATTTAAAATGTTTAGCATGAATTTGCTGCAAAGAAACTAAACTGACAATCTTTTTTTCTAGTCCGTACCAAATATTTTAAATTGAAAAATTATATGATAATTAATATGGGAGATGTTGATTTTTTCCTGCAACTTAGGGATTATTAGAGGCCAAAGGTTTACAGACTGAGTGCAAAATACATTTTTTTCTATATTTGAATTGACTATTTTTCTTTCTTCTTCCAAGAACATTCTGTTTTATGCAATTGTGCTGCATTATTTTGTTGTAAAGAATTGGTTCAGAGACGATCACTACAGAAGCTGACAGTTGCACTAGAGAAGGGAAGGCTTATTTTGAAGAGTTATCAAATCCAAGCAGAAGACAACATAAGCTGCAAAAGAGTGGAGCTTGTTCATAAGCTTGCCTCAGGCAACCCAAATGTTCAGTTCATTTTTACTCCTTATTTGCCATAGAAAGGGACTATAAAAGCTAGGGGGGAAAAAAGTCTTTGATCATATTTTATTCCTATGGAACCTTGCTGTATCTAAAGTAGTCTGATCTATACTATTTGTGATGGGAAGAGTGATCTCTGGAAAATATCAAGTCTGTTCAAACCCCCTGAAGTGAAACTTTTGAATACAGTACTTTTGAAGACACATCTCCATTGGAAAAACCAATTCTCTACGGCACAGCTAAGATTTAACTATTCTTTTGTTTAGGTAGCTGGCTTTAATATACTTCAGCTGCTACTGGAGGGGTCAAAGCATGCTTATATTAACAATGTGTATTCAGAAGTGATATGCCTGATTCTTGGGAGGAGTTAGAACCTGCTAACCCCCAAGCAGAGATCTGTTATATTGATGGAAATGCAGAGCAGTTAAGGAAAAGAAAATCACCAGCACCAAAACCCCCTTTTTGACAAGGCAACTCAAAATCAAGGCACAAAATAGGAGAAGTTGCATGATTTCAAGTATGTAATAGATGAACAGGGATTATTTGTGCAGCCAACCTTACTGCGATTTTCCCATCATATTTGCAGTGCAGGCAGAGAAGGAGCTCAAGTGCACAGTGTGCATTTAACCTCTTCTGCTACCCATTCTGCCAGTGAGACAGATCATTATAACAGGCAGCAAGTGAAACAAAAAGGGGAGGGAAAAGGATGTGACAGGTGAAGATAATATTGTCAGAGACAGCATGATGCATAGCTGTTAAAAGAAAACGTGCTCTGTAAGAGCATGAGATTTTGAAAGACTGAAGCCTGATAAAATTGCATATTGCCACAAACAAGGGCTCTACAGCCCTAGACCCCCTAGTAAGTTTGCATACAAGGCAGGCTGTAGCTGACCAGATAAGAGAATATGCTCAAATTTTGCCACCTGAAGCAATGCTAATGGAAGAGTTTGTCATAACCAAGACTGAAAAGTAAGTAGCATGGCCAAGAGGATTTCTAGTGAGATATTTATGTCTACAGTGAGATCCCTCTAGCAGCTGACAGGCCTGTCTATATTTATGGCCCTGGCCACAGAGAGAGCAAGTAGAATTGGGAGTCATTTGAGAAACTTTTCTGAGAACAAATTGTTCTTCCTGTATTTGAATTTGGTTTCTCTCTAACTTTGATAAATGAACTGCCTCCTTGCTACACCATAAGCATGAACTGATGCCTCCTGTTATCTGGCATAGGTGCACAAGAGAGGACTAATTGTCCTGAAACTGAGGTGTCTGAGTTATCTGAGAAGCCAGAGCTGCACAGTCCATAGAGCAGGAGCCTGAGGGCTGGGTACTGGAGGCACAGACCAGAGGTCGCAGCCAGACACTGGTGGGACCCACGCTGTTGAATGTGCCTTCTGTTCCTCACCCCTATGTCAGTGGTGTTGAAGCGTAAAGTGCTACCAGTAAAGGCATTGCAATTTATCAATCCATGGGCTGATGTGGGGGGTAGCACACACACAGGTCCTGCAGTCCATCCGATTCTGTCAGACCTTCAGAATTTACACAAATATTGCTCTTTGCATCTCCATGATTAGGCCAGTGAGTCAGAAGTGATGCCAAACTAGTTAGCAATCCACAGCTACTGCAGTCCAGAGGGACAAGCAGGGAATTTAGATGCTGTGTGGAAGGTATTTAAGTAAAGTGAAAGAACCATAAAGATAAAAACGGGGATTTTGAGGTAGCAATGTTTCCTTCCACAGATGAACACACTTAAATCCCAAACTGCAGCAGTGCAAATGAAATCTTGTGGCAAAATATTTCATTTGGTTAATACACAATGTAGTAAATATAAATGTTACCATGTTAATTTTTCATTTACAGTGATAAAATATAGAAGTGCAATATGTAGAAATATAATATGGAAAATCAAATTTTCCTGTGAAAATAGTGCGATTAATTGCCATCACAGCTTTCACATTTTCAATGTTTTAGTAGGATCACGTGTCATGATTTCCTACAATTATTCTTCAAGTTTTCAAGTGTAGAAGTTGTTTTAGAGTAGGAACACTAGTGATAAACCCTAAGCCAAACATATTAAATATTTTGCTTTGTTACGAAGGTAGGTAATATTAACCTCATTTAATAGATTAATTTGGAAATGAAATTTATTGCTATTGGTTGTTTCTGTCAAGCATGATTAATTCTCTCACACAAATAATTAGTTATTTTTGTAAGTGTAGAGGTGTTACATGTAGAATGCACTCAGATCATTTTAATTCAGCATTCTCTATATTTCAAGAAGTCTCTCAAATACAGATAGCAGAATATTTTAGCAGACAAAATCCGTCTGTGTTAAAATGTATTTGGGAGTGGTATATTTTAGCATTACGATATTCCTCCTAAATAATGAGAGAGCTGTTGCTGATGCTGGCACCTGGATTATAAGATAAAATGGCAAACCCACATGAAGTATATATGGTCCAATTTCAAATGTATATATGCAAATTTTTATCTTACTTATTGTAAATGATGTTTCTTATTTCCAAATAAAGGAATGTAATAAAAAAGTAATAGATTTAAAGCACAGAACATTAATGGGTATTGATATTAAATAAAATATCAGAAAAATAAAATAAAATAGAATATATTTTCTTTATAATCAGATGCTCGAAATCTTAGCAACTGCATCACACATTCCTTAGTTACTAGGCGATGCCTACAAAAACTCAGCAAGTACACTTTTTTCATCACTAACATCGGCTAGTTTATATCAAGAGTCTTTTGTATAAAATTTATTTTGCTTGCTAGGTTGCTTGCTAGGTTGCTTGCTTGCTTGCTTCTAAGAGCACGCTTTAATAGTGTGCTTTGTGTTTTGGAGTGACAGATGTCGTAAGATCAGGCTTGCTCCGTAAATGAAGAAAAATCTTGCATCTCTGTTTCCTTCAAATTCAGTCCTTTGTACTTTGAGAGGGGAAATGACAAGCTTAGAGTAATTTGAGGATTTGGGAATATATCTTGTAATACCATAAACCTGTAAAATATGAGTATTTGACTGAATACAGATGCTAGCTATTTCACAGCTCAGTTTTTAATATCATAAGGTTAGGTGCTAAATTCCCAAAGCAATGCAAGGGGATTTTCTGGTATTACTACTGGATTTGAAGGCAAGTCAAAGGTTTAATCCCTATTTATTCCTCTGTTTAAAAAAAAAAAAAAAAAGAAAAAAAATAGAAAAATCTATAGATTTATGAACAAAGAACGGGATTTTTATGTAGTAAATTTTAACCTTGAAAGAAAATAGAGCAATTCTGTCATCTTATGCTTGTGTTATTTTAACAGCATATCTTGTTTCATCTGTTCACCATAATATGAGCTGAAGAGAGCTGACAGGTCTTTAAGAACATTATTCTTGGAGTGAAAGAGCTCTAAATTCCCACATGTAAGAAATTGGACAAGGACAGCAGGAGATCAACGTGGCTGAATAAGAACGTCTCGGTCAAACTAAGGTGTAAGAATGAAATGTACAGGGACGTGTTCTGGAAAGAATATTGGGACATTTTCCAGATAGGTGGGCATGGGATTAGCAAAGCTAAAGTGTATCTTGACAAGAGATGCAAAGAATAATATCTTTTAAAGGTACATTGGTCAGAAATAGAAAATTAAAGAAAATACGCTCCCCCTGGTAAATAAGACAGGACAAGTGACAACGAATGTGGAGAAGGCTGGGGCAATTTTTGCCTCAATTTTCACTACTAGTTTCTTTCCCCATACCTCTAAAGTCCCTGAACCTCAAGGCAAGGACAGTGGGAATGAAGTCTCTCCCACCATAAGTAAAGATCATGTTTGAGACCACCTGAGGAATCTAAATATACAGAAGTCCATGGGAACTGATGAGATACATCCCAGGGTCCTGAGGGAATTGACTGATGCAGTTTGCTAATTCACTGTCCATCATATTTGAAAAGTTGTGGCAGTAAGACCAAGTCACCAATAACTGGTAAAAAGGGAACATCACATCCAATGTCAAAAAGTGTAAAAAGGAGGCCCCTGGGAACAATTGACAAGTCAATCCCTTCTCTGAACCCTGCAAGACCATGGTACAGATCTTTTTGGAAGATATGTCAAAACATATGGAAAATGAGGAGGTGGTTAGGGACAGGTGACATGGCTTCACAAAGGGCAATTTGTGCCTGAATCATCTGGCGGCCTTCTATGATGGAGTGACTGTATCCATGGACAAGGAAGAACTACAGATGTTTTCTATCTGGATATCTATGGAGTGTCCAATGCCAGATTGAGTGGGGTTTTGAGCAACCTGGCCTAGTTGAAGCTGTATCTGCCTATGACAGGGAGACTGGAATTAGATTATCTTTATGGTCCTTTCCAAGCCAAATTATCTTACTATTCTGTGTATAATAATAATAATCATCATCATCATCATCACCATCATCATTACCATCATCATCATCATCATCATCATCATCATCATCATCATCATCTCTAAAATTAAAATATTAATGGTGTTTTGTCTTCTGTCATTGGGGAAAAAAAATACATTAAAAATGTGTCTGTAGATATTTAGAAATGGAAACACTTTTGCTTTGCTCTTTTTTTGGCAGCATATTTTCAATCACTGGAATAAGGTGGGTTCCCCTCTGTCAAAGAAATTTCTTTGCCCCAGGCTTCCCAAAGCAGTGTCTCAGACATCTGATTCCAGAAAAAAAAAAAAAAATTACTAATTTAGTAGCACAGCAATAGAAACAGCTTAAACTGGGTACCTCCAGGGAAGGACTGAGAGCAAAGAAATTCCTGGGCCTTTATAACCTTACAGTCTGTAGTACAAATCCTCACAGGCTCTTCATGCACCTTACATAGGATTGGCCTTCTTTGTTTGTGGTCTTCTTTGTTCCTTAGTGAATTGTATCTGTCTTGTGGCAGATCATTTTCTGTTTCTTACCTGGACAGGTTATGCTTCTGATCACAAGTGTGGGTTCCTTATCTCCCCATTTACATTACCTTCAGGACCTCCCTTTATATAACAACTCAAGTTAAGTTAGTGGGAGCTGGGAGTTTCCTGCTTAAGGCTTCAGCAACTTTACCATCTTGTGTCAAACTTGCTCAGACAAAAGAATACAGTTAAAAGAATGAAGTTAGCTACAATGAATTTATAACATTTCTGCGTATACCCTTCCTGTGGCAGATAAGGGATGCCCTGTTTTTAAGTGCACTTCTGCTGGTATCATCACCTGGATGATGGGTGTACTGCTGAGAAGTCATCCATGCTTGCACACTCGAGGTCTGAGTCCTGCAGTATCACCCTGAGTGCTGCACCCTGCAGTGCCACCCCACTCGCCAGAGAACAGCTGCTCAAACTGCTCCATGACTGCTCTGCCCTGCATGGGGAGGGCTGCGGCACTGCAAGGTGATTGCCAGCATTGGAAAGACCGGTTTGACTGCTGCTGCTTCCTTAACAATATCTCTGAGCTCTGATTTTTCAAGTTTCCTCCTTCCTTGTTTGAAAAGTCACTTGGCAATTCACTGTTTACTGTTTAAACCAGTGGACTGGTCATCTTTCTGTTTCATGTGTAAAAACCTGTCTTTGGCAGACATCCTCATGAGAGTTTTGGTTGTGTCCTTCACACCCCGTTATTTTACTCTCATTTCTACCTTAACAGCTTTGCCAGTTATGGGCTGTGTGAGCTTCCCCAGAAATTCTGTCCTATACTGAAGTAATACCAATAAGATTGTATTGAAAAATATTGTTCAGCCTTGTTAAAAGGTCATTTAACATTTTGGAAAGTCTTTTCCATAAGATCACCACAACATGGATAGGCTTAATATGAAGTAATATCTTTTAGTAGTGATATCTCAGTAGTGCTTGTAAGAAGTATATTTGAGAAATTATTTAAACCTAGAATATAATCAAGGTTTTAATTCTCTAATTTTCACTGGAAGTTGAATACACACAGCAAAATACAAAAATATTTTAATAAAAAAAAAATCTGTAGAAGTTATACTTCATACAGAAAATTCTTGATACCTGAAAAAGTGTATGAAAAAATTTCTTGTTTCACTTTTTCATAAATCCCAGATGACTCAGCACCTTTTTGTCCTTTCTACAAATCTCCACCATTGATCATGAGTTTTTATGGTATAAGGGATAGTTTAATCTTTTGGGTAACTCTGAGAACATTCATCAATTTATTTTTGAGTTACAGGACTAATTCTGAGACCTATATTTAAACCACTGAAAAAGTGAAAAAATGTGTTGGTTGCCTCTCAGTGCTGGGAAGGGATGTGATCATAGTTTACTCTAGTCTTTGCCAGGATAAAGTTAATATCTTCCTAAAACATTTGAGTGACAAAACTATAATGAGAGGGAAAATGTTGCCATTTCTTATCCCTCAATTCTGTTCCAGGGAAGGAAATGTACCCAGAAATTCTGTATATTTCAATACAATAAAATACATTTAATTATAGTTTAATATTATATTCTTCTGAGATGGTGTTTCCTACTGAGGTAGTTCCCCTGATTTCCTCTTTCTTCAACAAAAGCTAATTTACAAAGTCTGCAAGGCTTTAGCCAGCATTACTAAATGAAAAATCACCTGCATTACCCTCACTCCACAATGTTTTCTGGCTCTCCATAGAATATACTCATGCAACAGACATCAGTGTTTTCAGTCCAAATTAATACCTCTTCTCATTCACATCTCTTTTACCCACTCCTTTTGCATAAGTAGTAACTATCAAAAGAGTTTTATACAATGTAAGCATCTTTTAGTGAAGTATGACTAATAGAACATGACTCCTCTTTAAAAGTTGGTAGAAAATCTTTTTTTTGTTCACACTGAGTTTAGAAGTTAGTGACTTCTACTGACTTTTATTAGAAATTATAAGGCTCATACCATCTAATTTTAGTCATCCAATTGTAATATACTGACATCTCTGCTGCTAATTCTCTTTCACTCTATTAGCTACATAGGGAAATAAGATCTAATTTCCAGGTCTCAATCACATTTCAGCTATATGTTTAAGGTACCCAAAGCAGATAGTGTGAATAACCCCTTATCAGTTTCTGCTGTAGCTCAAAACACGAGTTATCATAAGCTGACATTTGCCACTCTTTTCTGCGCATAAGAACAACACTGCTTCTCAGAGACAGGGAGGAATTACTAACCTTTTATTTAGACAGCGATTTCAGAACAGACTTCTCAAAATCTGGGATCCTATGGGGTGATAATGCATGGCTGTATTGGGTTTCTATGGCTTAGACAGAGAGGGGCTGTGGAAGTGGCTTCTGTGAGATGTCTAACAGAGCTGGCTCCAAGCTGAAACTGCCACTGGGCAAGGCCAAACCCATCAGCATTGGTGGTAGCACCTTGGGATGAAGCATTTAAGGGCATGTAAAACACCATGCAACTGCAGCAGACAGAGGAGTGAAAACATATGAGAGAAACAGCCTTGCAGGCACCTAGGACAGTGAGGGAGGGGGAGGAGGTCCTCCAGCACAAGAGCAGGTGTGCCCCTGCAGCCCATGGTGAAGACCAGGTGAGGGAGATTGTCCCCCTGCAGCCCACGGAGGTCCATGGTGGAGCAGAGATCCATTTGCAGCCCATGGTGGACCCCAGGCTGGAGAGACTCTTTGCTTGATGGAGGCTCTGACCCTGTGGGAAGCCTGCACTGGAACAGGCTCCTTGCAGAATCTGTAGTCCCACAGAGAGAGGAGCCCACACTGGGTCAGGTTTTCTGGCAGGATTTGTGACCCTGTGGGGGACTCTCACTCAAGCACTCTGTTCCTGTAGGGCTGCACCCCACAGAAGGGACCCATGCTGGAACAGTTCTGGAAGAAACGTAGCTGACAGGAAGGACTCACACTGGAGAAGTTAATGGATGACACTCTACTGTGTGAGGGACCCCACACTAGAGCAGAAAAAGGAGTGAGGAGACCTCTACCTGTGGAGGAAGAAGTGGTAGAGATGTGTTATGAACTGAGCATGACCCCCATTCCTCATCCCCCTTCACCCTGAAGGGGAGGGGGTAGAGAAAATAAGGAGTGAAGTTAAGCCTGGGGAAAAGGGAGGGATGAAGGGAAGGTATTTTTAATATTTTGTTTTATTCCTCATTATCCTACCCTGATTTAATTGGTAAGAAATTAAACTAATTTCCCCAAGTCAACTCCATTTTGCCAGTGATGGTAAATGGTGAGTGATCTCTCCCTGCCCTTATCCTGAAGCTTGAGCCTTTTGTTACATTTTTCTTCCCTATGTAGCTGAGGAGGGGAGTGAGAGAGAGACTTTAGTGGAACCCTGGCATCCATCCCACCACAATGTGATATAATACTGGTACTGTGGGATAGATACCGTAATCAGATAATGAACAGAAACTAGTTATGGATTCTGCTTTTAAAGGACTAACGCCAAATAGATGATAATCCTTTTATTTGAAGAGAACTATCTTTCTCCTATTTTGCCCTCCATCTAGGTGCTACTGAACAAGCCTTTTCAAGTTGCTATATATGCTATCCATCCAAGTAACTGGATTCTGGTCATTACCACCTCCCAGGCAAGCAAACAAACACTGTTCTTTCTGGTTTATATCTGCTCTGTTAGTACACTGACAGAAGAGGGGAACATTTTAGGCAAATATAATTTAGTCATGTATATTTAAGGTGAAAATGAAACAAACCCTAGCATAGTTTTGGATTGGAACAAGTAACACTCTGCCTGACAATTTCTGGGCACAGTTCAGGAGCTGGTATGTGCCAGAATCATCTTCTGTATTCAGTTTGGATGTTGTTAAACTGTTTCTGAGATGAAGACTGTTTAACAGAACAGATATGGGCTGTTGGCCTGAGTGCCAGAAAAAATTCTGGACATGTTTAAGTTACTGACAGATTAAGTGCTAATTTAGATGGATTAAATCACTCTTTGGAGGTCTTCAACAGTATGTATCTCTCCGATAACATCATTATAAATGTATATGCGGAACAGAGCTGAAGAATATGGTATCCTATGATTCTACAAATATCATAAAACCAAGTGGAGAGTTGTATAGTAAAAAACAGAATGATTGCATATAGAAAAGGGAGAGAAAATTTTGGCAGGAGGTCAAAGATGCAGAAGCCAGATATAGTAGAAAGGTTAGTATATGTCACCTATAACTGAAAAATTTAGTTCAGGACTAGCCTGTATCTATAAAATAAACATACTAATCAGAAATTGATAAACTGCAGAAACAATTGGAGCTTAAAGTTGCATTATACTCACGGAGAGTATAATGCCATGCCTCATTCAGGAATTCCAGAATGAGGAATTCTGAGATAAATAGCACTGTGAATCTTTAGGGTTGGAAAGAAACCTCTAAGATCATTGAGACAGACCTTTAACCTAGCATGTTCACCACTAAGTCATGCCGCCAAGTTCCACAGCCACATATTTGTCGAACATTTTGTGGCATAGTGATTCTACCAAGTAGCACTGGCCCATTAACTCAGGCTGTCCAGGACCCTCTGGGACAACACTCCTGTCCAACTTGGTGTTGTCTGCGAATTGACTGAGAGTGCACTTGATCCCCTCTTCAGGTTGTCAATAAAGGTGTTAAACAGGACTGGCCCTGACACTGAGCCCTGGGGAACACCACTGGTGACTGCCCACCAACTGGAATGTGTCCAGTCACCGCCACTCTGGGCCCAACCATTCAGCCAGTCTTTTACCCATCTGTCTACACTGTGGTAAACCTGTTTCTCCAGGAAAATGCTGTTGGAAGAAGTATCAAATACTTTACTAAAGCCTAGTTATACACTAAGCTCTTTAACATTAGTATGTTTAAAGGATATTTATAGAGAACTAGCTTAACAGAAATGTTTAAAAATAGAGATTTATTTATTTTGTCTAGTTTTCAGATGATAAGTAACAGTATAAAGCGCTATGTAGGATCTAGACTAGGTCATAGAAATTTCATGAGGCAGTAATTTTCTGTATTTTTCATTTCAGTGAACAAAATCTTTCTGTAAAAGTCATTTGAGGTCCAACGGTCTTTCAACATCTTCCCAAATGTCTTGGATGAAGGACTCAAAGGTATGTTCCGTAAAATTGCCAATATATGCCTGGGGACAGGCTGAACATTGGTCAGCAGGTGGTGAACAACTCTTTTGTGCATCATTTTTCTTGGGTTTTATTCCTCTCTCATTCCTTTTCATTACTATTTTTATTATTATTTTTTCTGTTGTTATTATCATCATTAATGTTGTTATTATTGGTTTGTTTCAACCATTAAACTCTTCTTATCTCAACCAAGAGTTTTACCTTTTTTCTGATTCTGCTTCTCCACCTCGGAGCGGGTGGGAGGTGAGCAAGTGTCTGACTGGTACTTAGTTGCCAGCTGGGGTTAAACTACAAAACATATATCTTTGGATAATTATTTCTTTTTCCACATCTAAAGAAAAAGATGAAGATAGCATTTTCTCAGCTGTTCTGGACTGGAACAGTTATGACCAAAAAGGAAAATGAAAAATGGCATCAAACTTGTGAAGTTTAATTTTAGCTCTTACAATATTCCATCTAACACAACTTTGGCCAGACAACAGTAATTTTGCAGGAACAAGTTGAGAGATTGCTTTCTTCTTAGACGAGCAACATTTCTATGAGAAATCCTGTGCATATGAACTTTAATGTGAAGTGTTATCTCAGTTGGCATCCTTAAACAGAAAAATGAAAGTCATTTAAAGATAATGGTGGACTCTACCTTCAAAAAAAAAAAAAAAGAAAAAAACCGATCTGCCCAGAGCAGCAGTGAAGCTTAGTAGAAGAGGTCTTCGATAAACAGCACTGTCAGAAGAGGTGGATGTCAGCTGTTCTGTAAGTTTGATAGCTCAGAGTTATGATGGCTTTTAGATCAATCAGTTATAAGGAGACTTGAACAGAAAATGGTTTTCTATGAAGAGAGAACTTTTGCAATTTGAAAAACAAAGTATTTTTAGTGAAAAATATTAGGTAGTCTCAGAGTATTTTGAAGTATCAAAAATAATAGACTCAGTATTTAGACTCATGTTCAAGTCATGGCTCTGAGTTAGGTGAACTAAAGGATCTAAAAGTGGGTTTACCGTATCATAGGTAGCATAGCTGTGTGCTACTGATTATTTCTGTTTCTCTATATGATTGGTTTTAAACAGCAACAATGTCATAGTTTAGCAACACTTTACCTGAAAAAGCTTAACTTCAGCTGATATGTTTATGGAAAGCATCACTGATTTAATCAGACTTTAAGAAACAATCCCATAAAAACCTCAAACCCAGAAAAAAACATTTTTTCCTTCCCTAAAAATGTTCTTTGAAATAAGTCCTTCACTCAAGTAATAAAAGTTTAAATTTACCCAAATTAAACACACTTTAGAGAAATCTATGGTATAGTCATATCTGAACTGGTATTTGTCAATACAGCCATGTGTTGTCTATATATTGCCTCCATGTTTTATTCTTGTTCCTAAATAACAGATTACACAGATTGCACATTAAATATTTAGTCTTTTGATTTATTTATATTTATACCCACTCCTCAGAAAAAACAGGTTTTTGGGGTGATTTTTTGATATGGACACTCTAAAAATTGCTGAAAAATAGTATCTAGATTGCAGGTTATGATTACACTATCTAATGTTTGGACTTTGACATTTGTACTAAACTATTTTGCACACAACTTGCTTAATTTACTCTTTCTGTCTGATTTATAAGATTTTGTTCTCAGGAATATGAAATTAAGCCAATGCTACTTATCAAATATCTAATAAAATATGAATAATCTAATTGCATTTATGAGTGGATGAAGTGATTATTCACAGTAGGATGGCAATTATAATCAAATACTGGTTTTTACTGCACAAGGGAAAGGTCTTCATAATGTTAAGTATCAATTCAAATAGAAATAATGCTATATCAAATATATTATACTTCATGGACACTTGATTCTTCACCTTTAGAAGATAATAGAAAATTCAATTATACCTGGAGAACACTTAGAGTATATTAGCTTTGAATTTTTTCAACAGTCAAGAGGAAAAATTACTTAGATAAAGATGGGATTTCACTCATTTAAAAAAAATGTTCTTTCTCAAATGGGAGAAAAAAGAGCCACTAAAGATTCCTGTCCTTGATTAAAGAGTCCTTGCATTTGCACATTTAAAATAGATAACTAACCTTTAAAAAGTATCTAAACTAATCCCTTTTTGAGGACATGCAAGAAACATCTAAAATTTTGGTGAAACAGCAGGACTTCTTTAAAGACAAGTAGCTAGTAAACTGCAAGACCGTGGCCAGAGAGTTTTTTGTGCAATCCCCGCGGGGTGTTCTCATTGTAGGACAAACCACATTTCCCATTAGAGGCGGCAGGAAGGGCCAGGGTTTGTGTGTGTGTGTGTGCGGGACTGCACGCAAAGACCTGGCCATCGTTTGTTGCTGTCACAAAGACTAAACACAAAGTTTGTCAGCGTGAAACCATATGGCAACCTTTCTTGGAAAGAGAGTGGTGGCCAAGGTGAACTTTTCAGGACCCTTCCGTTCTCTTGTACAACCCCCACCAATGAGAACACCAGTGATACATCCACTGAGAACAAGTACTTGGAATTCTCATGTACAAACTGGTTTCCATAGAACTAAGTTATTTAAAAGCATCACTTTTCATATCTTCATCTACGTGTCCAGAAAAAAGGACACAATTCTCATCTATCAGGAGTCTAGAGAAATATCATCTGACCTGTATCCAGCTCTCAGATAGAGAAAGGTGCATTCATTTAATATTTGTGTGTTGTGTTACATGTTATGTTTCCTTTCTGTGAATGTTGCCATACATTTAATTTTGGGAGAAAACAAACTGTTCTACCATGGTATTACAGTAGAAATGGATGTGTAGTGAAAAACAGAAAATTCCGTTTTTCTAGAGAAAAATATTTACCAGAAATTTGGGTACTGAGGAGACTTGTGGGTTAAGTAGTTTGTGCTGAAGTCATTGCACCATCCCTTTTGCCTCCTTATACTGCCTCAAATGAACATTTCTATGGGACTTTTAAGAACAGATTTTTATGTCCCTTGGGTACAAAAAAGCCTCAAATAACATAACATGCCATGGAGGAGGATCAGTGGGAAAACAGTCGTGGAAAAACTGTCATGGAAAAACTGTCATGGAAAAACTGAAAAATGCACTGAACTCCCAATGTGTTATGCCTACAGGTCTTTCAGAAGGTTCCGGTACATACAGACTACAGTTTAAAATAACTTTTGATAGACAATAATTTCATCGCTAGGGTCTTTCTGTCATGAACTGTGTTAAATTGTCTTAATGGTTTCAAGAATTCTCTGTAGTGCTTATTTAATTGGAGATTTTCTGATTACCTTTCGTAAATATCTTTATATTCCTTCTATAAAAATATAATGATAAATCTACCATATCTTGCAAGGCCACATCCACCCTAAAAACTCCAATATATTTGATTTGAAGAATGAAACATAAGGAAAAGGTCATATTAAGAAACTAACATAGTCATTTTCAGTTTTTCTCCTTGGCAGAGACAAATCACACTAGAAAAATTCCCTTGTATTTCCATTCAGGATGCCCCAATTCCACCTTCACAAGGAAAGTCTAATGGAAGCAATTCTTCCATGTGCAAGCATATTTTACAGTCAGAAAAGTAGAAATCAAAGAGGAACTTGTACAAAGTGGAAAATTTTTGCAAAATATTGAGAAATTAAAATAAAATACTTAGTATGAAAAGCATAGTGTGAAAAATATTATGTTTAAGCCCACAAGGCAGAGGAAGCCAAAGAAGTCATTAAGAAACAGAGACACGGTATAAGCCATGTAAAATAAAATTAATTCACAAGGAGCAAACTACAAAAAAGAGATCTAATCTATTTAATTCTTTCTTTTTTGGCTGTTACTCACTGAGACAAAAATTGTTGGACTGTTGTGAGACATGCCCCTTTCTTTTTAACTGGAAAAAGTTTAGTGGAGCTATCTAGTTGAAAGAAGAAGAAAGTGATGTATCTTTCTATAGTGAAGAGTGTATACTATTTTTATAATTAAATACAATATAATTTTAAGGGTTTAAAAAATTTTTAGAACTTAATCATTAGGTTTGTTTTACTATGGTCCTTTCATAATATAACTTATCTCCTTCTTTTTTCTAGTCAGTAGTAAATATTTTCACACTGAAGGCTGAGAAAATATTTAAGCCTTTGGTGTGATGTTTCCCTGATCACATCTCATTTGGATGAGCATGTCCTAAACTTCAGGATGGAATTCTGCTTTTATGCAGTGTCCACTGCAAATAAGAAGACTTACTGTTCTATTCATCTACCTATTTTTCATCTACTTACATGGCAGGTGAATGGTATACAGGCCTTTAATCTAACCTAGATCATCAGGTAAATTGTTCATCACATACCAACCTGTTTATTTTCATGGACATTCAACATATTCTGTGAAAAGAAAGCCCTTCTGCACTTCAGTGAATATTTTGGGCCAAATGACTTCAACAATTTTCATTTGTAAAAAGAGAGATCAATTATCCTACAGCACACAAACAGCACTTATAAAAAGATACCTAACAAAAGGTGAAGTTGTGGCCTTTTGAAACATAAAATAAAGCAAGCAGAGGTCTGACTTTTTAAAATCCTTTCTTTCATTTTTTGATTATATGCTTTTCTAATTTATCAACTTTGTTAAATGTAGCTATTTCTACATCTGTTTCTATTTCTATTTTCCAAATAACTCCCAATGTGTTAGGATTTTGGATCTTTAAGAAAGTTACAGTACATACAGGCTACAATTTAAAATAACTAGATAAACAATAATTTGAACAGTAGGGCCTTTCTACTCTGAATTGTGTTAAATTACTGTTGTCTTAATGGCTTGAAGAATTCTCTATAGTGCTTATTTCACTGAAGAGTTTCTGATTGCCTTTTCATAAATAGCTTTAGCCTCCTTCTATAAAATGTGCAGGTGGCTGTTTTTTCCAGGTGAATTTCCACAGTTCATGACTTTTAAAATAAATTCAGTTACTTCTTTCACTCATATCTTTGTAGGATATTATTAACCTATTTGGAAGTCTTTTGAAAAGCAGTGACAAGCTGTCAAAAATATAGAAGTGTCTCTAATAGATTCAAACCTGTGTACAATTTCTTTGAAACAAACAGGATAAATTATGTCTATTTTAACCTTGATTAATTATTAGCACAAAAAAAAAAAAAAGAAAAAATTGCATAGCCATACCAGTCCAATAGTTTCTCCCAGGAGAAAACTAGCATTTACTGTATTGCTTCTACTATGACATCTCAGAAATATTTCAGTTAGAGAATTTAAGTCTTGAATCAGTGCTTTATGTGGTTAAAATTTGTAGTTCAATTAACTGAAATTCAGTTATAAAAATCTATCTCACTTGACCCTAAGTGTCTAACCTAGGATACATAAATAAAATAAGTATTAAATAGGAAAGTAGGTTTTTCCATTAAATGCCATCAAAGGCACCTGACTCTTTACTGGTGTGAGGAGGCGACATGAAACCACTACAGTTTTGACTATATTTGCAAGTTAAGCACTTTTTTAACAAACTAAATATCTGTACTTAAATTATCCATTCATTAGTATTTCACTCTATTTTTGGACAAACTTTAAAGGATTTCCTAATCTGTGTCTGTATTTCTATTCTCATATAAAAATGTCAGGTAGAGTATGAAAAAATTGTCAATTCTGTGTGACTAGGTAAGTTCCCTTTTTGCAGTTAAAATTGAAAATGTGACATGGACAGGAGATATTAACATTTACCAGTTTCTGTAAACAAACTTGAAAACTATCTGAGCCATATGCATCTCTCCAATAGATTTTTCAGATCATATTCATAGCTATTGGATAAACAAGCAGTGGACCGAATCCCCAGATAAAACTCTTACGTCTCTGCAAATCATGTGAAAACTCTCATCATCATTAACAGAATCAGGAATTCAATCCCAAATAAGAATACTGTACATGGCAACTTTATGTGAATTATCTGGGCTACAGTACAATGCGCTGTTAGAAAAGGAGTCAGTGCCTTGTAATGTAAATTACAGTAATCTGCTGCAGCACAATAATTCATTTAAATAATCTCAGTAGCACTGTTCTAAAAATAAATATTACTTCATGGTGACATTTTTACTTATTTTAAAGTTTTATATAGTATTTTGGAGTGGTTAGGGAAATATTTACAATGTATAAATAACAATTTTTAATACAGTAAATGTATATATAAAGCCTCCTTTTCTAACTTTTAAAAATTCTTAGAGATAAGTGTAAAAGGAACTTGATCTACCTACTTAATTAATCTTTGGGGTTTGATTCTGAAATATGAAACAGCTGACTTTTCATCTTTCCCCTTCCCTCAAAACCAAAAATATTGCTAAACTATCACATCTGCTTATATCAGCAAAAGTAGTTAATACAGATTAAATCATCCATGTAACCACATGCACATGTAAGTAACAAAGTAACTAATAAATCATTAAATAAAAGCTTATATTCTTATCAGTACACAAAACAGTGCGTACACGTGAGCTTTCTTCAGAAGATGCTACTGGTAATCCATGCCAAAAGAGAATAAAATCAACAGAACTTCTCTGCTGTCACCAGTACTAGAGAGACATTCTAGAGAGTTGGAAAAAAGTCCCACAAGGAAAAAAAGGCTTGTGGTTTTCCTGACTTAAAATTGAACATTAGCTTACAGTTCTGAGTTTTATCTAACAAGAACCCTGATGTGAAACTTCATTACAGAAATTTATAGTGAGCAAGTCTTAACTACACAAAGGTAAGTATTTTTTATGAATGCCATTACAAAATCTACAAGATAACAAAATTAAAAGAATGTTTGCAAATTATTAACTTCAATTTTATTTATAGTGAATATTTTCAACACAAAATAGGCTGTTTTCCAGAGAACTGCAGCCGTTTTGTGTAACAGTTTTATAAAGTCTGTATATATGGATCCCACAGGCATCATAGATGCAATGACAACACAGTTCCATTCTATATTCTTTACTTTTCTTCTTTTTACTGACACAGAAGAGGAAGAAAGGTAACTTTTAAAAGAACTATTTTAAAAACCTATTAAAAAAAAATAAAATCAATGGCTCCCTCTATAAAAGTCATGCTGGCAAACAGATGACTGCAACACTTTGTGAGTGACTGTACATCAGATGGAAAAAATCAATAGTTTCCCTAAATAAGGTATCCTCAGGGACAGACAGCTTCAAGGTATGAATAGAACAGTAGCTTCAGTGCTTGGAATCTGCAGAAGTGATAATACATTTTCTAATCCCTGCCCAAGTGTCGGTAAAAAATACACTGTTTCGAAGTTTTAATGATCCAGTGTGAATATATTACACTATCTTTCCTGCTGCGCTGCTTGAGCCTTACTTTACCTGTGGGATATGTTAGAAGACCAATCAAATAATTCAGAAAACCTCACATCTTATATTGGAATGTTGTTTACCCTTCCTTCTGGGTACTCTAATATTTGCTGAAATCTCGAATACTTACCTCAGGCAGCAGCTTGATATTTACTAGCAAAGATTATTTTGGTATGAAGGAAGAAAAAAAATAAAAGTGTAGTTTTTTAAAATCTCTTTTGTGCATTAAGTTCACTTTGAAATACAAAAAAATTCCAAACCAACACAGGACTTCCAGGTGACTGGGATTAATTGTTGCCGCTGCCTAGTAAGGTCTTGACTCCACATCTTCATTATCCATTTCTCTTTCCCCTGTTCCAGATTCCATGAAAGGAAAACTAGAATTGCAGAGTAATAGCATGCCCCAGCAGACGACATCACGCTCTGTTTACAGGGAACCAGGGTGGAATAACTTTAGATGTATATTGGCTGTCAAATTTCTTCATTGTAATTGTCTTTCCTGCTGATGTCAAACCAGCATCCATATTGCATCCATGATAAATTGCTTCAAGGCAAATCAAAGCACAAAAAGATGACTTTGAGACCATAGTTCACACCACAAATTATTCTCTAAACTCAGTAGAAAGAAGCTCAACCTGATGTAGGCTCTTTTGTCTCTACAATATTTCCCACGATTTCCTAGAAATACATTAAGAAAAGTCATTGAGAAAAGAAACAATGGACTTACATTAAGAAACTGCCCCAGGATACTAAATATGTGCTTTACCTGTCAAGTAAGAGTGCTGTGCAGAAAGAAGGCAAGGAAAAACAGACAGCTGGAGAAAATGAAGAAGGGAAGAAAGGGTAACAGACAGTCAGATGAAGGCAGAAAGAAAAAAAAGACAAGAAAGAAAGATTGAAAGAAAAATAGATGGAAAGCAAGAAAGAGGGAAGGAAAGACAGGTGGATAGAAAGACAAGCAGATGAGCAGACAGAGAGGAAGTAGGAAGGCAGAAAGGGAGAGAGGAAATATGTTACATTATTTGAGACATTTTAAACTGAAGAAGTTATTGCGTTAGGGTCCCAGGAATGCCATGAGGCTGAGAGGACTCAGGACCAAATGTTCAGTAGTTTGATCATCTGACTTTAGAGATTACCTGAGAAATATGTCTGGAAACCATTCTGATCTGCCAGACTGTGAGGGGAGTGTGTGCCCATTGCGTTCACTTCATTAGTACACATGTGGTTATAGTGAATATTGTATAGGAATACTAATTAATATCCAAAACCATTTGAAGAGATTATTTCAATAAAGAAAGGGTTCCCTTAGAGATGCATGGATTGCCACCCTTTATCCATAAAAGTAGTGAAGACAGAAATGACAGTCTTTGAGGGGAATAAGTTATCTGCCCTTCAGATGCACATACCCTAGATTGGTGAGACAATCTTCTGTCATCAAGTTTAAAGTAAGCTGTGCTTCTGTCGAGTCTGATATACATAGGCAGTATCTGTTCAGCCTGATTCTTTTGTCATGATAAAATGAAAAGCACTGAAGGAAATCCTTACATCTCTGAGAGGCTCCCTGCAGATCTGAGAATCCCAAGCAGCTGCAGGTGTCAAGCATCATGGTTAAGAGCTGCAGAGAATTTTCAGTTTCAACTTGGTTTTTTTACCTTCCATGAGTGCAAGTCAATTCATGCTATCCATTTCATTATGGTGCTTAGGAAAAAAACCCACACATGTGACACACTGCATGTAAAATATCCTTGAATCTATGTATAATCTAACCATATAATAAGAAAATCCAGAAAAATCTCATGGTTGCACCATTAAGTTTGAATGACTCAGATTTGTCATGTCTTTGGCACTCCATTTTATGATTTAATTTGTATAAACTTACTGTTACAACCTAATACTTTTATACGATTTAGCATAAACAAAAACTTCCAGTCCTTATCTAGAGTTTTTGTCATGTCAAAAAATGTACACAAAGGTTCCAGATCAGTAAATATTGACGTATACCTTCCAATCATTCTGAGGGTTTTCTCAGCTGTTTTTTTATATGTTGTGCTACTTTTGCAGGTTTTATCTATAATAGTCAGGCTGATCTAAAATTATAGGCATTATAATTTTCACATTTATCAGTTTGAGGTATGGTTTTTCAGTTGGAGAAGAAATCTGATCATGTTTAAGCACTAAGTTTTCTGTTGTGTTTTTCTAAGGTACCCATTTCCCCATTTCCAAAATGCATTTAGCAATGTAGCTAGCACTGTAATTGATTAAGATACTGCAAGGCATGCTGAGTGTTTATCATTCTTTGAGGAGAAGCCTTCAGAAGATTTCCTGCTCTACATCTCCTGCTGTGCTGAATAATAATTTTACTTCACAAAATGAAAGTGATAATGATGAATCTTGTTGAAATTCCTGATGGCTGTTTATTTAAGCAAACAGAAGGAAAAAAAACCCTTTGGTTATTTAAAATTTTAATACAGTATTGCCAGAGGAAATAGTGACATAATTAAAACACTAAATAATGTCTAATCTTGCAATGTAGAAGTTTGCTAAAATTCACACGACGTATTTAAAAAAATAAAATATGATTTCGTAATATGTGGTTGTGGGATTATTTTGCTGAGTTTTCTCAACATAATGCGGAAATTTAGTTTTGCTTTCTGTAATAATGAGTATTAATCCCAGAATGGTAAATATTTTCAGACATAAATTATGAAATCTACTAATTAGTCTCAGGACACTTTGATACCCTACTTATGTATGGCAAAACTTAAAGATTAAAAAAGTACAGGAAAACACAATATAATAAAAATGGTCTAAATAATTTAATTGAAATTATATATAATTTCATAGTGTTTATAGAAAATAACCTTTATTTCTTAGCACTTGATTATTTCATAAAAGAAATTTGAAATATTCTGTGGGTTTCTGTACCATCAGATAATGTGTATCTGGAGTCTGCTCTTGGACTCTCATTTCCCAGTCAGTTGCAGTATATTCTTATTTACTCCTTTTTTAATGAAGAATCACATTACTTTTCAGACATAACACAACTACAGTTCTCAGAAAAGTTCATTCCCCAGGTGTGGAGGCCAGTGGGCCCACACCACCAGGGTCTATTTTGGTCCCTTGGAGGGACAGACCCTAGGTTACAAACTGTCCCCCAGTTTGTGGCGATAGGAAAGGCCTCTCCCAAGATATCCTGCACTCTTAGGCAGATTTTACCTCCCCGATTGGTTATCTGTCTCCCTGCCCCTTTTCCCCCCCACAAGGTCAGATTCCAGACTGTTCTCCCTTCCTCAGTTCCCCGTTGATCCCTGTCCCCTGGACACTCCTTCCCTCTCCCCCCGTTGGCCCACACACCCTGGCCCCTCCTCTGTGCCGCCCTTGAGCCCCCAGACCATTGGACCCTGATGCTCTCCCCACCCCTTGCCTTCCCGGTATAAAACCCTTTGACCTGCCCAGTTCTTTGTCACTTCCTTCACGTGTGGCTGCAATAAACCCCGTGGAACTCCAAACGAGAACCCTTCTCGTTTCTCTTTGTTGGAGGATTACAAAGCTATCTGGTATGTGTGTGTTTGTGGGGACGTGTGCCTGTGATGCCGAGTGGCTCTTTGCTGGAGACACTTTTGGAAGGTTGCAGCACCTTACCAACAGCCCACTGCCGCCACAACACCCAGGCACCATCAATGTAAACAAAATGGAAATAGTAGTCCAAAATTATTCCCTATACCCTGCAGATTAGCAAAGCATATGCCCTTAAAAACCACTTCATGCTCTCAAATGTCATTTCAGGGTACGTAATGTACATTTTTTTGTATGAGATTATTATCCTAGTGAGTCGTGATATAGGACTTGACTGAAAAAGTACTAAAGAAGTGATGAATGTTCCTGAGAGTACAGAGATTCTCTTGGAAAGTTCTTTGCAGCTGAATATGGCCAGTACACCCTGTTAGACCTTAACTGATGACTGCAGACACAAGAAATTCTATTACTGTCTAGCTGGAGGACTAGGGATTTATCTAGCATGCCTTTAGTTACAAGGACATGGATTGTCTTGTGAACTGTACTACTATATTTGAGAAAGGTTCATGCATTTCCTATTAATTATTCAAAGTGCTACAAAATAGCAGCTGCTAAGGAACCACTACTTTAGATACAACTTTTTCTTTACAGATACCATTGAACAATCTGTAGAGCCATCAGAAGTTGCAATAGTATGGGAAACAGATTCATTTTAAAGAATACCACAGTAGTACATTAAATGTTACTATTAAATAATTCAATTGCTTTCGCAGCCTTGGGTGTCTTGGATTTCTCAGAATATAGAAATGCTAATAACTACTTGAACAATTTATGTTATTGCTTGAGAAGGGATAAGCTTTTTTTTTCACTGTGTCAGCACAGTCAGTTTTAATTCCAAAGAACAGTAGTCTTAAATAACTAGAAAGTGGGGGGAAAAAACAAACAAAAAAACCCCAAAAACACCACCAAAAAAAAAAAAAAAAAAAGAAAAAGAAAGAGAGAAAAAAAGAGCGGAAAGAT